>JARJDW010024483.1:0-10287 GCA_030264715.1 Adinopsis sp. GC000173 | reverse complement strand
ATTAAATAATTTAAAAAAAATCAATACTTACGAGTATGAGTACGAATTGCCTGTTGAAGTATGTAACTCGCTTGATATGATTTTTGCATTTTTCTCATCTAATGCCGCTCCATAAACGTTTATCAATAATGTATAAATAATTAAAATAAATAGGTAATCACATTATACAAACATGCAATAAATATGTTAAACTTAACATCATTATTGACATTTTATATACCTTTACAGATTTTTACATTTCTTCTTCACACAACGATTTACTTAACTAAAATATTTTGCATTTTCTATTATTTTTATAGGTATTTACAGTTTGGTTACATAATAATCCTTGACTTATGCAAAACGTTCGATTCTGATTTTAGTTTCTAAATAGGAAATACTCCTATTATTTATTCATGATCACGAAAATATTCTTTTTCGTTTTTAATTTTTGGTAAATTTAATGTAATTTATATGATTTAAGGATGTTGTGGTAGGCACTTGGTAAAACATTTTAAATTTTAAATAAAATTAAAAGGAGAAATTTGACTTAATTATATGTTAGATGCATTTTAATATAATGTAATATCTGTGATTTTTTATATTAAAAGATATTTGCATCTAAACCTTGAGTTATCCCATCGTGCGTCTTAAGAAAGTTACTAAAAACCCGTTTATAGTTATAGAATTTAATCAAAAAAAATCATTATCATCAATATTCTATCCAATTTTATTGTATACAATTAAAGTTAAGTAAAATAAACATAATATATTAATAATTTTTTATACAAAGATATTGTCTTACTTTTTAATGCTGTTAACAATATTTGCTATCATATTAAAGTGATACATACAGATTAGATACTAATTTTTTAACAATGTTAGCTGATAATCTATAAAACACGTTTATGCTATGTATGCTCCTCCACCATTTATCCCGATTACTATTATGTACTTAAAATCCACCCCGCCCAATCAATCCTACGGTTTGATCATCCTCATCACCATTATCGTCATAATATTCGGTAGTCGATTCATTCTGATCACTTAAAGTGGCAGGTGTTGTTGAAGCTGCTGCTGCTGCTACATCTCGTTTCATCGTTCTGCCATACTTTGCATTCAAAACACTAGCAGGATCAAAATTTGAGGATTTGGGAAGTAAAACAGCCTGTAGGCTTGTCTTCGGAGAGTCAACTACAAATAACATTTTTTTATTAAGTAATTAATAAGTTTCGTTGCCTTCGCTTGATGAACCATGTTAAAGTGTTAGAAATATTTTAGATCTACTAAACAGTCAGGACTAAATTTAAACGGAACCAAATTTATTCTAAACTTTTCTAACATACTGATTAAGTATTTAATAATAATTTTTGATCTTACTATTTGTCAATGATTGATTCCGACAAAGATTTGCGTTCTGCCTGTTAAGTGCCCCAGCTTCTGCACTTACAACCAGCAATGCGATGAATAAAATCGGTACAAACTATAAATTATCGCAATTAATTAACAATTTTTATTAATTTTATTTCACAATGTACTTACCATGGTTTCAATTATTAGTACATATAGTGTGCATATATAATAACATTTTTATTACTGGGATTATTTATTTAAAGTTTTTTTTTCAAGGTAATAAATTTCTATAATATCGTGTTATTTATTGTATTATCGTGAATAATATAATGTAATTGTAAAACTGTTGTTTAGAATTGCACTTAAAATGCATATTACACATGCAAAAATCAAATTTTGTTATGATAGGATAAACAAATTTAATTTCGATACATCTGCGCATAACATGTGTTCATTTAAAAAATAAGTATAAATAATATTTTCGCATGATTGGAATTTGGTCGTCTGATAAGTTTCAGACTTTTTTAATATTTTTTGTTTTTTGTATTTTTGCTATTGCTGCATGCGTTTTTGACGCTTTTTAGCAGTTTTCCGTTTTTGCGCAAAAAGCTAAGCACCAACAAAAATAAGATGAAAAATTGGAAACTTATCAGCCAAACCATAAATCCCTTGTATCTCTTATAAATATTCTATATGTTATTATCAAATAGAAAATGCACTTTATTTAAATTGACCACGACCGACAAACGATGTTTCAGGTTCTCCTGCAGGTCCACTAGGACCTTGGGCTTGAGGGCCAAAAGGAGGAGCAGTCGCAGTTGGCGCACGCATTGCATGAAAACCATTTTCATCTGCGGTGTAATATATCTTGTATGTAATGCCATCAGGTGCTGTGTACAAATACGACCCAGTCACTTTGAAAACATTGTTAACGTGTTTAGCAGTTTCATCGCGTAATATTCCATTGCTCGTCTTAAAACTTGCTTTAAAATATTAGAATTAGTTAGATGAAAGGAAAATTAATGAATCCAATCACGAGTAGGAATACGAGCCATCCGGCTCGCTTTCAAACTTGCTTGCTATAATTTTCGCATCTTTGTCATCAGAGATAACAATATGGATTAATGTTGTGGAATAATTAACACCATAAAATTCTAAAAAATAAACAAAAATATATAGGTAAAACTATGTTTTTAAAATAATTTTATGGAAACTCACCATAATTCTTGTTTATTGTTACAACTGCTTTATAGAAATGTTTCTTAATGTGATCAATATTCTAATTTATGTATTGATTTAATTATTCATCGTGCGCATTTATGATAAATTTAAGTGGCTATACTTTGGATTTTCCATTAATTTATAAATAAAAGTTGCCTTTGTATGTTTTAGCTTTTTTTTTAAATTTTATTGGGTAAATTTACAGCTATGTATTGCTGTAGCGAAAACTTTAATTTAGTTTGCAATGATAATAGGAATCTCGCCAAAATCAAACCTTTGTATATATTAAATTATAATTTAGATTTTGTTAATCTTCGATAATAATAATAAATTCTTAATTTTTATTTATTTAAAAATGACTTTGTTCAAGGTTTTATCATTTATATTTAGAAGTTACAATAATCTTTGTTTATTACGTAAGAAAATCTTTAATCAATATTAACTAACAAAATTTGATATACATAATTTATTAAATCATTTATTCTTACCCTGTTGTTACTCAATAAACAATATCACTTATGATTAATAATAATTTGCATTACTTAAAATTGTTTAAATTTTACTTAGTCGTAACAGTTTTCCAATTTACACTAGTGAATACATTCATCATTTAAAGTTACCGCGACCTATGAATTTTGTTTGACCTTTTGGTTTCGAATCTTCATCTCCAATATGAAATCCAATGTCTGATGTTGTAGGTATTGGTTCTGTAGTTGATAAATCCTCAAATATTGAAGATGGTGCAGGCACTTCTGATTTGATAATATATTCTGATAAAGATAGTGTTGGTTTTGCCGTTGACCACGCATTCCATATACTCAAAGGGTCGTCTTGATCTAGCGTCGATACAGTTTGCGGCGGCGCGTGTTTGCTTAAAAAATATTTAAAATTTCATTTAACTCTCTATCAATTTTCAAATAAGTACTCACGTTGTTATTACATTATTACTATTTATCGCATTCAGATTACTCAATAATGTTAAAGTTAATATTAACGTTTTAAAATGAAATAACATTGTCTACTTGGCGCGAATAATAGATAGATACTAAACAGCAACATATATAAAAAATGAATACATAGTATTTTATAGATTTTATTAATAAAATGTGGTTTGCCTCAAACCATTAAACAAGTATCTATGTATACTAAATATAGTTATTTTTTAAGACGAAGTTTTAATGACTAATATTATAACACTTTGTATTTATATATTCAAAGGCATAATTTTCATAGTCTCGCCACAAAGGTCATCTAATCGCAATTGCAAACATTTAATTAAAACTGCTTTAAAATATGATTATTTACTTACTTTGAGTATAATTCATCGCCCTCTACAACGTTAAGCCATGCTTGCAGCTTTACTCTAATATTTTTTGATGCACCGTCATTGACTTGATCACCAATATCAATTGAATTAGCAATCAAAAGTTGTAAAACAATCACCATAAACTTAAATCCCTTTGGTATAAACTTTATTTTATTATTTTAGTAAGTTAATACAATATACCTGTTGCTGCATGATTAAATTATATAAAATTCCAGTCAGAACTGCGTGCTAATCAATTGGAGTAATCGGCACGTAAGATCAACACCTTCCGAGCTTGCGCAGCAGGATAATGACGTGTGTTTTCATAACTCATACTATTCGTCTTATACTACTTTAGCTTTATAACTGCTACATCCACTTTTATAGAAAAAATAATGTATATATTAAATTACAGGACTGAAAACCGATATGCAACTGGTAGGGATGTTGGTGCGTTTTCATGCCTCATGCCATTCGTCTTAAACTCCCTTAGCTTTAAACCTTCTACATCCCCCTTATTTTATTACCGGACGTACTTTCTAAACACCGATTTGAATATATTTTTGTTGATCGTAAGTGCCGATTACTCCATCTCTTTATAGGATTTATTTCTTATACAGAATTGACTGGACAAATCATGATAATTGCATTGCTACCGATATAATTTATACAAATCATCGTATTCTATTGACCTATTAACATAATGACATAATATGTTAAGCTAGATATTCGCAATTATAAAATTAGTAATGCGATTTGTAATGCACTTGATTCTCGGTATCTTTTTGAATGAAACTGCCGCGTCCGATGAATTGCGGTTCGAAGCCGCGATTTTCCAGCGTCGTTGTGGACGATTCTGATGGTTTTGCTTCTGTTACAGTAGTTACGCTGGATTCATCCAACGATGTTGTTTCTGGCTCCGGTGTTGTTACTGCAATTGGCGTTTGTGTTTTTTCCGTAGCCAATTCAGATTTGCACTCCACCTTCTTTTCGGGAATTTCATGATCATCCTCGTAGTAAGAACTGAAAAATGACGATATATTAAAAATACCTAAACTCTTTGGTTTTAAATAATGCTAGTTACTTACTCATAATAATCATCATCACCATTCCAAATGTGGAAGCCAATTTCTTCATGTGAATGCTCATATGCCGATTTATCCTCTTTTTTCTCTACATGCTCTGGAGTGGATCTTATATCACGTTGGTAAGGCATTGGCCATTCTGACGGTCTCCCTTTTCTCTCAACAGACTTTCTATAATCTTCTGGTATTTGGATAAACAATGCATTAGCAACTAATGCAACACCCAAAATCGTTGCAACGAAATAAACTATTCGCAGCATCGTGAAAGAATTGATACTTTAATGATGAATTAGATCAAAAATTCGCAATATTTATATAGCAATCCCCCTGCTCTCATGACGTTAGTAAAATCGATTTTTTTAATATTAATCTGGGAAAAACATGAAAATGTGTAATTGTACATATGATACATTCCTTCATTTGCATAAGTGCTACCTATTGCATAACAAGTAACAATCACTCAAAAATTGATGCGATTTATCTATCCAATGTTTCAAATATTCATCGGATATAAAAATTGTTTAATACACTTGTTGTTCAAAAGAAATTAATTGTTTACATTAATTACTATTTTGCGTGCCGTGCAAAAGTTGCAGTATGTGAAAATTCAACCTTGATTTAATAACATATATAAAGTAAATATAATATTACCGATTAGTCATAATACTAATAAATATTACAACTTAATTAAAAACAAATAAAATATTAACATTTTCCATAAATAAATAATAATGAATATTTTCGCCAAATGATGGCTTTGACGTCCAAACTTGCTATAATTGCAGAATATATTTAATAGTAAATTCAGCAATTTTTAGAAGTAACTAATCATTGATTTCTGGTATACATATTGCATATTTTCATCAAAAAGTGGTGGAAAATTGGAAAAAACTGCATTTTTCACTATAAAATAGGCCATAACTTTTTCTATGCGAGATACAAACCTACAATTCGCGCTATTCGATTTAAGATGCAAAAATACCCTTTAGTACAAAGTTTGAGCAAAATCAATTTTCATCGAAAATCATGAAAATCCTATTGGGTACCTCTTACCGTTTTTCACTCAAAAAAGTTTTTATTTTTTTACCTCTGTAAATGAATGAAAATGATTGATATAAGACTTACTTTTTATGTAAAATTAAATTTTCCATCGATTGGCGTCGGAAAAAATGCAAAAAATAAAAAAAAGTGGAGGAAAACAGCGAAGAACATGCATTTTCACCATACAATAGCCCATAACTTTTTTCCTATGGGAAATTTTCAGCAAGGGACCACGCCAATCGTTTTAGAGTGACAAAATACCCTTTTATACCAAGTTTGAACGAAACCGATGATCCGTCGATTTTTAGCAAAAATCGTAAGGGGTTAGCCTTGCCGTTTTTTTGCTCAAAAAATGTTTTTTCAACTTTTTTTTGATTTTTGCAAATCAAATTATGGCATCTTGTAGGGATGCCTTATAATAGTAATCGAGCCAATTTACAGCTTTCTGCTATTATTTATAGCAGTCCAAATTGACGATTAATCGAATATCCGGAAAAACCTTATTTTTTTACAATAAAATCGGCCGTAACCTTTTTTCTATGCGAGATATAAACCTGCGGTTTGCTCCATTTGTTTAAGAATGCAAAACGACCCCATACTGCAAAGTTTGAGCAAAATTGAGTTTTTGTCGAAAAACACGAAAATCGTAAGGGGTACCCCTTGGCGTTTTTTTGCTCGAAAAATTTTTTTTTAACTTTTTTTCGATTTTTGCAAATCTGACTGGCACTCGTAGGAATCACAAATTTACAGCTTTCTATTACTATTAAAAATGGTCCAAATAAGCCATTAAAGTACGGATATGTACATAAATGAAAATTGAACGCATCTATGCTATGCAATGTTTACAAATTATATATATATATCAATCAACCGCAATTAAAAATCTGGAAATTTTTATTAGATAATTAAACAAACAATATAAATTCAAATTTCATATATATGTTAATATAATGTAGCTCCTATCATATTACCAAAATGATTTCGATCAAAAATTCCTCGAAGACTTCCTGAACCGAAGCTCCTAGATCGTTGTGTCGTTGTCGTTTCTACTTGATCAAATTGTGATTCGGTTTCCATCGGCCTTTCAGGTATCGACTTCGATTCTTTTTGATCAAATTTTGGATGAAATCCATTTTCATCAGCAGTGTAATATACAGTATAGAGTTCATCATTTGCTCCTAAATAAGAATATGATCCTTCTACGTTAAGTATTCCATTTAACAACTTCGCTGTTTCTTGACGTTTGATTCCATTACTTATTTCATACCTACAAATTTGTTTTTATTAAAAAATATTAATGGAAATAGGGACATATACGGACACCGAAACAAAAGTAGGCAATGGCTATTTTTGTAAACAACACCTGAGTAATTTTTGATCATAAAGATTCACAAAGGATGATAATTCTGCCCCCATCTTCCTCAGATTATTAAACGTATTTGAAATACTTACATGTATGAATATCCACCATCTGGATTTCTTTCGAATGTTCTTGCTATAACCGTGGCATCTTGATCATTAGCCGCATTGACTTTTATTAATAATAGCGCAATAAATACTATTTTCACAAGCTGTACATAAGAAAATTAAAGTCACGTAAGTAATAAAATTCATGTAATAAAATTTACTTACCATAATTGAAGATTTATGCACAAATATCAATTAATCGATACTACAAGCTTTGCTCAATTGTCAAAATTTATAAAGGGACTCCCCACTTTTAAAGTGTCATTTGAAAAATTGAGTAAATTAATCAAAGTAATATTATTCAAATTTTTTGCAAAATTTGAGTAAATCTAAGAAGTGACCTTCACTTTAAAAAAAATAACATGCGCAATGTTGTATGCAAATACGATGATGCAACTTATCTTATCAAAAATTTTGAGCATCTTCTTCGTACAGAAAGTTTAGTTAATTAATCAAAGTAATAAAATATTTAGTATTTTTTACAAAATCAAAACGTAGATTCCTTTTAAATTTGTGTAAATCGATGAAGTGACCTCTACTTTAAAAGTAGCATTTTTTATTTAAAAATTGACATTTGCAATATTGTATGCAAATTTCTCCATATAAAAAGTTTAGTTAATTAATCAAAATAATATTATATATGTATATTATTTTTTATTAAATGTAAACGTAGATCCCCTCTTCAAGTGGTGGAAATATAAGAACTGACTACCACTTTTAAAATGCATTATTTAAAATTTAATGTTCACAAAGTTATATGCAGAAAAAAATGTGAGGTTCTTCATTGTGCAAAAAGTTTAGTTAATAGAAAAAATCTGGAAAGTTTTATTGGATAATTAAACAAATACCTAATAGAAATTTAAATTACATAAATGAATAATTTTTGCAACAATAAATACCTCAAAGATTCCTCATCAATTAATATACATGACCATGAACACATTATTTAAAATTTCCTCGACCTATAAACGATTGAACCACGGGAAAGTCTTGCAGCCTTGGTGGTACTGTTGTTATCGGTCTTGATTGTATCGGTATGGTTGCCTTTTGATCAAATTTGGGATGAAAGCCATTTTCATCAGCTGTGTAATATACAGTATAGATTTCATTATTTGCTTCTCGATAAGAATACGATCCTTCTATGTGAAGTATTCCATTTACAGATTTTGCTGTTTCTTCACGTTTGATTCCATTGCTTGTTTCAAACCTACAAATTAGATAATGTAGGTAAAGAAAATGAAAAAATACATTTTACTTACATGTATGAATATCCACCGTTTGTATCACGTTCGAATGTACTTGCTATTACTGTTGCATCTTTATCATCAGCCGCATTCACTTTTATTAATAATAGCGCAATAAATACTATTTTCACAAGCTGCACAAATAAGGAAGATTAAAGTCATTAATTTGGTGTAGGTAATAAAACTTACCATAATTGTTAATGCACAGATATCAATTAATTAACTAATACTAAAAGATTTGATAAATTGTACAAGTATAAGAAGTAACTCCCACTTTCAAAGTAGCATTTTTTTATTTAAAAATAAACATTCACTATGTTATATGCAAAAACGATGATGCATCTCATTTTATCAAAAAATTTGAAGGTCTTTATACTACAAAAAGGTTAGTTAATTTATAAATGTTATATAATATATAATATTTTTGACAAAATTAAAACGTAGATCCCCTTTTAAATTTGTGGACGTATAATAAGTATCCATAACCATTGAGCATTAGAAAATTAAGTTATTAAGCTTATAAAAATACATAGATAAATTGAACACGAAAATTAGTTATTAAAATAACATTAAATAGATAATTAATTAACTGTAGAAGTGATACAACTCAACTTAATTGTTTTAAACCAATTGAGTTGTGTCACTTTGGTCAGTAAACATGCGTTTATGTAACAACTAACTCTGAGTATTTAGTCGTTGTAGAATCGTCCGTCAACAAGTCCTCCAACGTATTGACAAACTTATTCTGACCATTATTTGGATTCTTTCCCACAATGGTACCTGATGAACGAGTTGGTAAGCGAATATTGGCAAATAGTGGATGCCTGATTAGTATCGGTTCGTTAATCGTTTGAAAACCATTTTCATCTGCCGTGTAATAGACTGTCATTTTCTGGCCATTCTCCGTCAGGTAGGAATATGAGCCTAGAACTTGTAGCAATCCATTTATATACCTTGAGACTTCTTGGCGGTTTATGTCATTCTCCGTTTCAAAACTACAAAATAAATTCAATGAATATCATTAGAAATATGATTAGTTAACGTTAGACTTAAAAAAATTTCAATAATTGATTATGTTTACTTTAATTTATTTATTTATTTGCCAATTCTCTTTTCTGTTTTTTATTAACAAAATCATAATGAAATTTTATATACTACATGCTAATTCAAAACATCAAGCCATTGTTTAAAACTAGAATTAAACTATTTTGTAATAAATTAGTATGTTATTGCATTGCTTACCTGAATGAGTATTCACCGTTTTTGCTCGGATTGAAAATAAAGTGTCGCGATTTTGCATCCTTCTCTTTGAACGACAACGTTTCAACGAACAGCAACAATACAACGAGCAATTTTAGGCACTAAAACAAATCATGTATTATTAACATAAAAATAAACTCTAAATTGTTTAACTTACCATTATTACTGTATTCTGTTATGCGATTGAGCCACAATAATAAATCATTTGTGTTCCTATATTTAGTCCCCACTCGATTGAATATATTATTGTAATTGTTACAATTAGTTGATGATGCAAAGTAAATCATCTTGTTTGGCCACTTTTTATAATGTGCAATGTTAATTATCTGTT
>JARJDW010024482.1:0-25617 GCA_030264715.1 Adinopsis sp. GC000173 | reverse complement strand
TTTGTGTGTATGTGTATGTGCATGTGTATATCCAACTCATCGCAAACGTGCACAACACTCTAATCCGTTCCCTCATCGGGAGGGAAACATTTTTATTTCATTTGCTATCTATCAATGATTCCAACTAAAGAAAATTATAACAAATAGAAGATCTATCGTTGATTTTATCAAAAAGTTCACTTTATCGATGATTCTAAATATTATATGAACTAGAAATTTGATTTGGGGGTGGCTCAAATACCAAATATACAATCAATGACAAGGTAAATAGATATACAAGGGTTATCTGTTATGTTTCCGAATTTCTAAGTTTTTTAATTGTTGTTTTTGTACTATTTTATCATTTTTCGTGATTTTTAGTAGATAAAAGCTGAAAAGTTTAAAGTTTCATAATTATTTCTCATTTTTTGTTTATTTTTACTTTTTTCCTAAAAATAATGTTTTGCAATAATATTATTTGTTGTCATCATTGATATTTTTCTTCCAATGAATTCATTAGGATATCTATCGTACATTTTAGATTTGTTATTTGTTGTCATATCATCAAGAAATTTACGTTATCGATGATTCTACCTATAGGTAATATGAGCATTTTACAATTTGCGGTTGGCATTTTGCAAGATCACATTTGCTGTCGTTGGTTGTTGTTGTTGTTGTTGTTGTTATGTACGGATAATTAGTAATTTTATTAGAATCGATTTCCTGATGTTTGAGCTTTGTGTATAGTCATGTATTAATTAATATCTTTCGACACTGCACGGGTAATGTGTTCTTATAATAGTGAAGAGGTATCGGGCATACCGAAGTTAAAAACGGTAATTATCCCCCCAAAAGAACCACCATAAGTATAGGAGAGTGCTCTGATGACCTCACGTCTACGTGTTCAGAGTTCCACATTGATACATATTTATATAGAAAATTGAGACTCCTTAATGCGGCCTAATAATAGGTCTTGTTTATTATAACCTAGGAAATTAGGAAATATTCCGAGCGCACATTTTATTATTCAATTATGAGTTATATTTGTGATGGGAATTATCATTACAAATAAAATTCGAGTAAAAAGCTGAATTTTTCATTCCTTCGCTTCGTTTCGTTTCATTTGCCTTTTTTTTTCTTCTTCTTCTTCTCTATATAAAACATTCTTTTAAGGCAGCAACAACAACAACAACAAAAACACTTTTTCAGCTGAGTCATTTTCATTTAACAATTTGTTTTCTCGTTACGAAAAATGATCGGCGGCGGGAAAAAAAATGAAATTCAAGTTAATAGAATACGCGCGCTCCTTGTCGCCGCGCCGAAAACGCGCGTATATTTATCTCTCCTTTAAAAGCTGCAAGGAGTTAAAAGCGGAATAGTTCTTGGAATATCGCGTTTGGTGAACTTGAACGATGAGCAAAAACTAACCGCAACTTCTTCTTCTTCGGTAATAATAGATCGGTGAACGAAAAGAAGAAAAAAAAAGTATACAACTTTCATCATCAGCTCTCTCAAACGTGATTTGGAACCGTACCCGAACACTTGTTTTTTCTCTCGCGGTACCCGGTACGGTTGCATGCAATTTAATACACACTGCCACTTAATCACTTAAACTCAAAACTTGAGGAAAAACGCATTCTTATACGCCCGTTTTTTCTTCGATTGTGGCAGCGCGCCAACTAAAAACTTCTTGGTGTGTTTGTTTAATATTTTGTATAATATTAAATTAGGTGTAATTTAAATGCAAATAGACATTACATATGTTATGATTGAAACTCGTAAATACGCGCTAGATGACTTCCTTGTATATTAAAACGCTCTTTTATTATTTTATCGAAATTAAAGCCCCGACCATAAATTAAAATCCGAAATGTATTTATATATATATGAATGTAGTAGGATTGCTTAATGCGTGTGTGACACAATTCTAATAGTTAAAGACAAAAAAATATTTTATTGGACTGTTAAACATAAAATATCATTTTTGTTGAACGTTTATCGATGATGGTGTACCATTTCAGATGTGGTATGGTGTCTCTAAAATATAGCGGTATATACACTCTATACACGCTTTTACATTTCACCGGTTTGTTGTCACTATATATACGTAAAAATAAAATACAATAAAATAAAATTTACAAATTTATCATTTTTATTGCTAAATAAACTTTAGAATTTCGAAAATTGCAAATTGTTCAATAAAATTTCAAATCTTTCATGCTAAACTACTAAAATATCTAAAGTTTTTAAGCATTTTCTAGAAAATTCCTTAAATTGCTGTTTTATCTTGCTTAAAATCACTAAACGAAGATAAAATTAAATTAATAAAACTTACAATTGTCCAATGCAACAAATTTTAATAAAATGTCGATTTTTTTATTTCCAATTTTATTAAATTGCCAAAAAAATTCACTATGACTAAGATTTCTTAAGTTATTTTTGCAATTTTTAGATTCAATCGATAATTATGCATTGTTGAATGCAACAATTTTGCCATGTCACGTCTCTCACTCTCAACTTTTTAATAAAATGGCAAATTTTTATGATGCCCAACATAAAGTTGGCTATAAATTAACAGCAATAAGTGTATCCTGTTAAAAGAGACTTTATTTATCTATATATATATATAAACCTAAAACATATCTCGGTTGCATGTTAGCTGCAGTTCATAACTTTATTAACAATCAACACTCAGTAATAAAACTACACACTCATTTCAAACGTATAGGTACTAGGAGTACGAGCACACACATATACTTACTTACATATTTCTCCTTCTACCTCTCTTTAAACACAAACACACAGAGATATATAATATATATTCTTTCAATTAAAGTTTAAGTTTGCAGTAAAACGTAATTAATATGCATTTATGTATAGTATGACTGCTCATAACTATTTTCTTTCTTATGCGCGCTGAAAAAACATTGGTATTCAATGCAATGGCATAGTGAGAGTTTTGCGTTTTTTCTGAGCTTGCTGTTCGTATTCTTTTAGATTTTTCGCCATCGGCATTTTAAAGATATTTTAATGATTTTTCAAATTTGATTATTTTTTAGCTCACATGTGCGGTAAAAATTGCAAATTGTCAAATACGAATAAGAAAACGCCTTCTTTCCATAAATTATATATAAAAAGAAATAGTTTTATGTATTTTAAATGCAAAGTTCTATGATGATGATGATTTATACTCACAACTAACTACAGGAAGACGTATTTTGCGTCCGATATTTTTTAGTAATTTATTAGCCGATAAGCGAAAAGCAGAAAACAAACGAGCATTTTACTCTCATTTCGTCGTATGTATCAGACGCAATGCAATAAACGATTGGGTGGAGGATATAATAAAATATAAATTTCCAAAACAGATTTCAGATTATACTATCATTTCACAGAACATTAAAAAAGAATCGACGAGTATTATAAATACACTATAAAAATCTTTGTAGCTTTCTAATACTTTTATTAACATACAATATGATTCATAAATAAATAATGATAAAATTTATGCATACGTTTTATTTAAATGTGTATAAATTTATATAAAATTTACACATTATTAACGATGTTTTTAGTTTACATATAATTTATTATCAAATGGAACTCGCACTGACTTAATGGGGCATCATCGAATGCTGACGATGATGAAGCAGAGAGGAAAAACACAACACAAATATTTATATTTATTACAAAATCATTCCGCACGTTTTTGTTTTTCAATAATTAAACGTTTATTTGCGTAAAATCTCATTCCAAACGTAGCAGTAATTGTCTGGCTGAGAAGAAGTAAATGCGCTTAATTATAAATTGTAGGAAAAAAAACGCATTTTCTTCTTAGCAGAGTTATAATTTATAGCTTGTTAGAATTATATTACATATTTATAAATAAATACCGAACAAATAGAAAAAGAAAAAAACCGCTGCTTTTACTTGCCGATACATACACAATAATTGAGGCTTTTGCATTTTAATTTAAATCGAGAAAAACTATTTCAAACAAAGCCACTGTGCGCACAAGACGTAATTGTTATTTTATTCCCAGCCGATGGATTTTTTCTCTCTTCCACTTCGTCGTCGATATATTTATTTTAAATGCATGTTAATAAATATTAATTTAATTTATAGTTAATATATCATGGTAGGTAGCTGGAGTGCACTCAATATAGCCAGTTTTTTTCTTCCTTATATGCATCCCAACGCATATACAGATGTACATATTCATTATGGAAATAAGTAATCTCGCTAATGTTAAATCCAAAGTTCTTTAAATTCTTATATATTGAAAAGCCATACTAATTATTTATTAAAATAAATTATCATTTTATATATCCATCCATTCGCGCTGCAATATATATATATCTACATAAAAATTTACAATAAAAATATATTACTTATGCATTAGTTATCACATAATTGACATAATCATCAACTAATAATAGAATATTATAATACGGTTGGACTGTATCATCAGGTTTTCAGTAATATATACAACAGCTTTGTTGATATGATAGCAGCGTAGTATAGTATGTGTGTGCTCTAATTATTTCAGAATGAATAATAATTTATATTATAAATACATAAGGTAATAATTCCCTGAGAAAACGTGCATGCATTGAGTATTAAGCGCTCTTAATGCATTTGCTAATTATCGCAAATAATTTGCACAGGTGACGACGACCTCGATGATGGCGACAACAAATAATCGTGATATTTTCAATGTTCAACTCAATTGTATATCAATTTTTTTGAATTTTTATTAAAATACTATAAATAGTTAACAATAATTTACATTTTATCGTTTCTATATACTAAAGTTAAAAGGAAATCAAAAAAATTACACAAAATTTTATGAAAAAAATGAGAAAAAGTAAATTTTTCTAGCGATTTTGGTAAACATCTTAAAATATTTTGATGAAAATTGTTGAAAATCACGAAAACAATCGTAAACATTCTACTAAAAACTGTTGGATACTAAAGATTACTGATAAAAAAGAGAAGAAACAACGATCGCAAAATATTTTGATGAAAATTGCTAAAAACTAGGTGGACACTAAAAACCACTAGAAACCTCGTAGAAAAGCTTAATTTAAAACATTGTAATTTTCTATTATCGCAATTAATTATCCTGCTTGTTTCAATGAAAAGACGCAGATTTTTTTCCTCCAGCTATCGATTGAGACGATTTGTGTATTAGAATGGATGAATATTATTATTAATATGGTCTGGCGCGAGAATGCAGCCAGCACACACAGACAAATGTGTTGCAGAGAGTATAATTTCTTATTGGATTAATAAGTAACGTAATTAAATTTGTTGATGGAGATGATGGTCGGATGACTTGCGAGAAAAGCGTTTTATAAATTCACGTTGTTGGTTGCGCTTTCAAGATCAAAACGACGAGCAAATTTTCTCTCCGCTCCTGCTCGCTCCGCATGCTGATGATGAATGCAATCCGGCGCAAAAAAATAGTTTTTGTGTTGTTTATCAACATTACCTATAATTATAATCATTTTCATACTTGCATATTACATAAAAAAGTATATCTACCATATACTAAACAACAACAACATCAACAGCAGAGAGCAAGCAAGCAACAACGATTTGTTTTTCTTTTTGTTCCATTATAATCGAATTGTTGATTTCGGTGTCTGCGTGTCTGATAGATTGCCTCTAGTCATTCGGCTACTGATATTATTCTCCGTTCGGCTACTGCTATTACACTTTTGGAACGATGCAATTATGTACCAGCGCGTCCTCCTAATCGTTAAACAACGGCAAGCAAATACAAAAAAATCAGTGTCTTTGTGGAAAATTTTCTTCCACTTGACTTAAATATACGTTATACACTTGGATTTTACCTGATGGCAACTTTTTCGGCATGGCTCTACCTGACTGAGTATGTTGTTGTTGTTGTTGTCGTCTATAAGCTACATAGCTGGCTGGGGCTAGAAGGAAGGAACAAACATATTTGAAATCTATTTGGCTTTTAATTTTAGTGCTCGTTAAATATTTACAAAGAATTTTTATCTAATATATATATACTTATAGATTTCACAATGATAGAAATTTTTATGATGAAATTAATAGTTTTAACTCTATTATTATATTTGCGCTACCATTTCATTAACATTCCACGAAGATTAGTTTTATATGGAATCCAATTATATATATTTTTTAAATCACACATGTGTATTAAAACAATTAAAATTGATTCGTTTTGCTTTTAGATGGTGGCCGGGGTATAGTATATATGTATATAAAAAAGTTGGTTATGTTGCTTGTTGTCGTCGTTTTTTTCCTTCCTCTTCTTCTTCATGTATGTGTGTATGTGATTCAAGTTTGCAAATGTGTTTGTGTGTGCGGACAAAGTTGCCTAGTCATAGCAACTAATTGGGAAATCTATTACACGTTAGAAGACATTAGTCGTGGTTGCCTTTCACGTACCTCTATATGATGATGATGATGATGATGATGAAAATGAAGCGAGCGCGCGAGATAGAGAATACGAACCAAAATAGAGAAGACGAAAAAAATAAAGCGACGACGAACAAGTGTGATAGAATTTCATTTCGTTATGGAATTTGATATACAATTTGACGAGGCCGTTTATTTAATAGCATAATTTTTAGTCGTCGTCTCTGGCTCTTTGAATGAAAAAGAAAATGTTGCTCGCGCGCGCGATGACATTGCCAGTGCATCCTAAAACCGCCTACATTCACGCGCGACTCACACCGCATAACAGTACTATATTGTTTATATCGGCTGGGCTGCGCCACAACTATACTTGGAGATAGTTATCTACTAAATATCATCTCCAATGTTTCCTGTACACGACCACCATTCTAACATAATACATATATACACACACACACAGCTCACCTCGCGCGCTTTTTTTCTTCTCCTTTCTGTACTTACATACTTACTATACATATATTGTAGTATAACTATATACATATATATATAAAAAAAGTTGAAATTATCTGCTTTTACTTCAATTTTCACATCAATCATATTAAATACGTACACGAGTTGAGCGCGCACGGCCGCACCGCCGCGCCGCGAAGAAGAAAAAATGTTTGTTCAATTTACCAAATAATCTCTACAAAACCTGCCTGCTATACAGTACAGTTTTTTAATTACCCATGTACCATTTATAAATAATGAAATTCCTCGCATAGCTGAACGTCCATTGAGCACAAAAACAGCGAATAATTAGTCGACTCGTTAAACACATTCGTCCAATTAATATTTATTATAGTTATAGCACAATTACCTTTCGCCGCGCGCGCGCTCGCGCACACAGACGCAGAAAACCAAAACGAAAGTATTTTTCAATGCTGTTAAGCGCAAAACAGTGTCTTTCTTCATTTGTGTTTGCGCATTAAGGACGGTCTGGCTATTCTGAGAATGTTTTAAACTATTTGTTTCAGTCTAATCTGGATTAATATGTATTTATCATAGTTAGAAAAAATTTGTATCTAAGCAGACGTCCCAATCAAAAAGAAAATGTTCGTTAAAACTCATTTGGTACAGTTTCGCTTGAATAACAACCCATGTAAACTGAAGCTAAACTCTCCGCGTTCCATTCTAAGCATGCTGCCTCTTAAACATGTGCACTCTAAACGTAAACATACTTTTATTCTAATATTTAATAACAACTCCCACAAGGGGGTGATTTTCTAATTGACATTAAACTCGGTCTTTTGACCTAATCTAATCCTCGGAACCCGTCATAGTCACCAACCGATAGAACATGGGTTGTTGTTCAAGCGAGTTACTGGTAAAGATTCTTTATTAAACTACTTAAGTAGTAACAGAAATTCAAAACGAAAGTATTTCTTAAACCAGTGGTACCTAAAGAGCGCCCTTTTTGATTGATGATTTATGCCTGCGGCGTGCCTTTGTCAAGAAACATATTTTTTCAAATTTGTCGAATTTAGTATACTTTGTTTTTGACATTGCCGCTTATTATTGTTGGGAATCACTGCTTTAAGCAAATTGTCTTTAAAAAAAAATAAAAGACGCCCTCTTGTCCTTCCTCGCTTCGCATCGGTTTTTGTGTTTGGGAATTAAGGGCGGCCGGACGGACCAACGATGCCGGGGAATGTTGAAAGCTTTACTTAGCGAGCCAGAGAAGAGAAAAGAAAAAGTTTGTTTAGTGTGTGTTGTATATAAAAGATTTGGCCTAATCTATTCAGGAGAGTACGCACCGGTAAACTTACAACACATCACAAATGTTTTAATAAAAACGCAATGACTATCGATTTTCATTCGTTGATTCAATTCTGCATCACATACAACATATATATCTATTTGTTTAATTACAATTATAATTCTCAATGTAACATATTAATAAAATTTGAGTTTGAAATTTTACCGTTCGAAAATTAATCGAATAGAATGCGTTGCGTATAGCATCGTCGTCGTCATCTTCATCGAATTTGCCTTAACTTTTTCACCATTTTTTTCTCCTTCATTATTGTTGTAGATTGTATTATACTATAATAATTACGTTATAACGTTGGTATAGAAATGCCTAATTTGCAATGCCAATCACTTAACTATACGTTTCTATCAATAAGCGAAATCAATCAAATGACATTGTAAAATTTATTATTGTGCATTCCGGGAATTATCGATGGATGTGGATATTATTATCATTATTATTATTAAATATTATAAGTCACGATCACGTTGCGAGAGAGAGACATTGCAATTAATATGTAATGTATTTAACTATGCGTGGAATAGATTATCACGTAATTGTATCGACGACGCATTTATTTATTTATTTATTTTTTTATTCTTAAACAAATTATTAATGAGCTTATAATTAATATGAAATCAATAAAAATATTCACATTAGGCGATAACATAATTTTAATTAATTATTTTGTGTAGGTTATAATTAACAAATAAATTTTTAAATATACTCGTATTATAATTGTTATTACAAGTTTATCAAATTAAGCAACATTTATTTTTTTCTCTCTTTGATTTAGTTAGATTTATTTCCAACGAGTTGTGGTGTTCTAGAAAGATAGCCACTATAAATTTTATTTATCTTATTAAAAATTATAACAACCAGTTGAAAAAATTTTAACAAGTAAATTATAATAGATAAATAATTGAAAAATCTAAGATTATGGTGGAAGAGAAGGAAGGACGTATCGAGTGCATATAGAACTAGTTAAGATGACTTAGAATGGAAACTCGTTTAATAACCTACCAGAAGACGTTGAACAAAAAAAATATATCTATATATATATATTGAGAAAAAAAAGATTTACTAACGTTGTATTTTATACATTTTATTAGTTTTGCGGTCATCAAAAATAAATCCAAATTGCCATAAAATCATAATACAGTAAATAGTAATACGCGCTTTTGTCAATGGAATGTCATATTTAACACACACTGGATGGTGCGCTGACGACACTCTCGCCCCTACCACACCGATTGTTAAAACATTAATGAATTTACAAAATACACACACACACACACGCATGCATTGAGGAAACATGGTAGGTGACAATTCGTGTAGCGCACGAAGAATGGAGCGATGCGAGAGAAAAAAATGGTACTACCAGAAATTATTTATTGTATATTTATGTTAATGTTCGTTCTAAAATTATAAATCACCGCGGAATCTTCATCTTGACGTTGTTCATGTTGTAATTGCGTTTTTTTATTATGTTCCTAACACGCGTGCTATTGGGTGGGCCCACTATTTATATGAAACGATACCAATCAGATCAATTATTAATCAAAATCGTCAGCTAATGCTAATAACGCAAACCAATCGAAAATTGTATATCGATCTCTAATCGAGCGTCTAAAATTCACATTTTACGCACAAGATGTGTGAGTACTTAATAATTTCCATGAAACATTGGCAGGAAATGAAAATTAGTACATTATAATAATAGATAGCAAGTGGCCAGTTTAGACACTGAAAAGAATTTTATAAAGTTGCCTTTTTGAGGTGTGCATGAAAAATGTCTAATATTCACTGTAGTTTTAATCGAATACGGTTTGAAAGCTACAAATAATATTTTACTGATTGAATGAACTGTATGAAAATGATTTTCTTGAGGTGTTTCACATTTTTCATACAAGATATGTAATTGGATTATTCTTGCACATTATTTTTATCATAATCAATTAATATCAATTGCAATTTCCATGAAACATTGGCAGAATAGAGAACAGTAACAGTTGTTGAAATGAAAATTAGTAAATTACAATAATAGATGGAAAGTGGCTAGATTAGGCACTGTAAGGAGTTTTGTAAAGTTGACTTTTTCAGGCCTGAATAAAAAATGTTTAACATTCACTGTAGTTTCAATCGAATACGATACAAATAAACAAATATTTTACACATTGAATGAACTCCATAAGGTTGATTTATATAAAAAATTTATTATATTATCTAAATCAATTCCATCATGTCACCTTTCGCACTTATATTATATAAACAGCTACTTTAGATGTATTTGCAATAAACGATTTTTATTATAATTTATCATGCAATAAAAAAAAGTTATCAGTTGATTAATTTTAATTAAACTTACTTGGCGCGTAATAAAAATTCTAATAGGCCTTGAACATATTCTAATATATTATTCATATCTTGGCTGATAGTAATAATAATAACAACAATGCTTTTTTGCTCTAAAATTCATAGTAATTGTTACATGCCAGCTAGCGCAAATATTTGATTTACATACCAAGCGCCTGTATACGAAATCGCACACAATGAATTTTGTTTCAAGGATACATGTTAGAAGAGATAAAATAAAAACGCCACGTCTCGGTATAAAATATAATTCAAACAATATCAGGCATTTATAAGCTTATTATGTATTTTTTGGCGAGAAAATGAAACTGTTAGATCCTGCACGGATTACCATTTAAATTTATTTTTCTAATATATAATACATTATTACTACATCGATAAATGTTAAGAATTTGAAATGTATATTTTACAATCAATAAATTTTATGGACTCGCATACAAAAAATACAAAAATAACTATATAAGAAACGAGTTTTTGTCATTATTTTGCAACTGTTTTTAATTTTTATTATTATTATGATTATTATTAGTAGAATGTTTCAATTTTTTATGTCTGTTTTGCATTTCGAACAAAAGCATTAAAGAGGTTTAAATGTGTGGCAATTACATAAAACATTTTATATGTGGAAAAAATAAAATTATTAAGTGTCTGATTGATTTATTATATCATTTCATTTCATATCGACTGTATCCGCAGCGCAACAACACAACATTAAACATATGAAATTTAATAATAAATATTGTAGGTAGTATATTAGCAATTTAACAATCCGAACGTATTATAATTATCATAATTAATAATATAATTGCTGTAATTGATTCAATTACTAATTGTAGATAAAACATGAGTGGTATGAATGAAATAGTAAAATATTGTGTTTAATATGCTTACGCAATACCGTATAGTTTACTCATAACACATAAATATTTATAAAGATACGTCGTCGATACGTACTTACTCACTTACATGAGTACTTACCTACATTGCGTTTACCAGCTAGCTATACAATGTATATAGGTTAAGAATTTTTCGCCCACAAGAGCTATGATCTTTTCATATTATGCACAAAATATGCCATTATTGCAATTATATATTCATATTGAAGTAGGTGAGATTACCTGGAAATCAATGGGCATGCGAGCGCGAGCATTCAAATAGCAATATCTATTTTATGTGTGTGTTGTTTCTCAGAGCTGCGCTTTAATTATAACCATTTTCATATAGGTATATATAACAAGAACCTATGATTTCTATTTAAATTTCTTTTTTTTTGGCACATTTCTTTGTTTATTAATCTAATGTGTAATTAAAACGTCGAGATTGTTGTTGTTGTTCTTGTATGTATATTTTTTCTCTTCCACATTGCGGATTGTTAATTTGCTTCATCTTCTTCCTCTTATTTTCTTCAAATTGAAAACTACTAATTTGCATTCAACATGTGCACACACGCATTATAAAATGACAGCTTAAGTATCCACTGATTTGCTGTAATTTTCTCTCACTTTTTTTCGCTTGATCGTCCTTTTTGGTGCGTTTTTTGTTGTTGTTGTTGTTGTTNTTGGTGCGTTTTTTGTTGTTGTTGTTGTTTGGGATGATGCCCCGATTTACAAAATAATTAGTCAAAACCACTTTTGTATGTATATGAAATGGAAATGTTGATGAATATTTACATTTTTATAATATCTAATAATGATTTATGTCTGACTGTTATATTAATAATGAAAGTAGGACATCGAACAAATATCACTCCAAAATTATAGCGAGATTTGCATTAAATATTTGCATTTTTAATAAAATTATTTATTAGCTGATTTAGCGTAAAATAGTACAAAACGATTGAGCTTCGTCATCCAAAACATTTTGCATTATATAATTAGATTTTTTTAATGAAAGTGGGTCTTAAACATCAAACAAAATATATTCACAAGCCAAGTGTGTTGTCTGTTCAAATAAGTAGTTTTACAGTTAGCAATTTCTAAGTCAATTTCAGCTTAGCGTAAATTGAAATGCGACTGTTTCTCAAGTGTGAGTGAAGGACATAATAAACTCGTAAATTAAATGAAAAAGAAAAAAATAAATAAACAACAAACTGAAAACGTATCTTGACGGATATGTAAGATGCAAATATTTTATGCTTCACCTTTTGCACTCGCACCGATCCTACCAACACCACCACCACTGTATAAGAGTAACTTCATCTCGCTGTGAAACGTTTTCATATTTAAACAAATATGCGGAGTGAAATGAAAAACAAAAGGTTTGCTATTAAACGCTAAAATATTTATATGCAAGGCTCGCTCGCTCGCTCGCTCGCTCGCTGGCGAAGAAGAAGTAATGATAGTATCTGTTGAGTGAATGGATGATGCACCTCCTTATTGATCTTTATAGCACTAGGCAATAAAAATGAGGGCGAGGGAGTGTGCTATGTCAATACTTTTTCATTGTTGTGGCATCAATGCTGCGAAAATTTATTATATTAAGCACACACACACATGCACGCGTGGTCTTGTAAATATTCTCTCTCGATCATCCTCCTCCTCTTCTTGCTTGCTTGCTCTTCGTCTTCGTTTTCATTCAGCGTGTTTGTTGTTGAAATAATAATAATGATCGACCGTCTCGACGACATTTATTGCATATCGAAATAAAATATGACAGCGAAATTAGTCATTTCCACGGTTAGTTGTCGCTAATCGCGTTCGGCGCGCTATTAAACCGGGTGACCAGCCATTAAAATAATCTTGCCCCTCTCTGCTGCGACCGTATACCCATCATCGGTTACCTACCAAAAAAAAGCAGCAACGCACACACACACACACACACACCAACCAACAACACATCGGCCGTTTGATAATGAAGCTCAATTAATAATTTTCTGGTTATATTGACGCTTTGGCGATCGATCCTCGGCTCATCAACACTCCAACACCACACCTCAACACCACAACGTCTTTCGTCGTTTATATTGAATTGTTTATGGCGCGGCCTTCATTAACATCAACACACACACAAACAGACACACACACAGAGCACTTTTTTGTTTCGTTCTTGTTTTAACATTTGCATTTTGCACGATCCTAATTAATTAACATTTCTAATTAATATTTTTCCAGTCATGTATACTCCTATTAACATAGAGATTATATACGCTTAGCTCTTTTATTTTTCTTAATCAAAATGCGCATTGCATTAAAAAAAATCAACAACAACACTTTATATTTTCTTTTGTTTCAGGTATGTAAGTGCGCCTTCTTCTTCTTCTTAGATACATATTGCAGAAACAGAAATCTTTAGCCGCTGCGATGATGATAATTTTTGTTTTTCGCATTGCGCGCGAAGACATACACAGACACAGAGATAATGCGTTACGTAAGTTCACTTAAAGTTTTCTTCATTCGTGGTAATAGCAATTATTTGATAAAGTGGAATGTTTTGTAATTAAACGATATATCAAATTGTGTGGTAGCTTTAGTGTATACTACACATATACTACTACACTACTACTACCAACTTATATAATGCCCTCCAACTATTCGATGGCTATAAATTTTCAAAACATTTTTTTTAATTGCTGTTTGTGAATTATATTGCTAACATTGTTGCTTTTTATTTCATCATCATCCTCGCTCATCGACGAGGAGAGAACGCAACCGCGCGATGATGTGCCGGCTGCACATTTTTATTTACTTAGCGCGGCTGTAAATCAGTAATTATGACGATGATATCATTAAAGCTTTAATTCTACATTGTATTGCCTGGGCAATGATAGCAGTAAATGCATTGCGATTCATTATTGCGATTACTAAACGAGTGGTGAGATTGTTGTTTACAGCCGAGTGCCACAAAATTCACATTTACGCGTTAGATGATAAATGAAGGCCCAAATAATGTGAGGTTTTTTAAGTTTCTGTACAAAATAGAATTATTCATAAAGTATACAGTGTCATATAGCAAATTTTTTAATATATTAGCGCAAAAATAACACTTTTAAGGGTTTTCGAAGCATAAATTCACATTTATGTCTTAGACAATAAATGAGGTGCCAAATAATGTTAGCTTTTTTAAGTTTCTGTTAAAATAGTTATTCATAGCGTAAATTAGCTCTTCCGCCATTAATTAATTTTTGCATGCTTTTCGAATGATGTTTCCGCCTAATACATAAATTATTAACTAACCATTGGAAATAAATACGATTTTATCTATTTCGATTTTATGTAGCTTTTGCTCCGGCAACTACTACTACTACCATTGCAGCATACCTGCATAATTCCAATAATTATTTCGTTCTTCATTTAGTATGAATTGTTGGGTGATTGCCGGGCTTGTTTAATTTCAAACGAATTACCCATAAATTTTCAGTAACGCAAAATACTGTTACTATTTTATTAATCCTTGCCATATTGTAAATTATATAGAATTTAGAAACACACGAACGAACGAAGATTTACAGAAAAAAAGCTATAATTATTTTTTGCTTTGGTTAATTTAACATGGCAATTAATCTACTTGACACAAGATAGTATTACAATTGCAAAAAATATTAGATTTATAATTATATTCTTGGAGTTTTAGTAGTTTCTTACAAAAAAATTGAATGAATGATTAAAATCGTAATTAGCCCAAACAAAGAATGAAAAAATAAAAACGCCACATTTAAAATCGTATTATTATGGAGCAAACAAATGTATCTAAGTATGTTTTATAATTTAATAACGCATGTTATAACAATTCGTTACCAAAACCAATTAGCACTAGACGTACATTATAGTAATAAGCTTCTTATTATGATTCCTAATTTATACCCTCGAAAAACAATTTCTAATTAAAAATCTGTGTGAACGCAAGCGCCGACTTATTATTATGTTGAAAAACGGAAAAAATACGCTTGCTACATGCTGCATTTGTCTGCTTACTTACCACTTAGGTACTACCAACCGCCCATACGTTCATAAACGCAGAAATTTGTTGTTTTGCCCGTTTTTATTGTGTGAACGCGAAATTTTATTATTATTTATTCCATCCTAATTTTGTAAACAACAACAACAACAACAACATTAAGACAAAACAGTTTTGTTTTGCATGCAGCATGATGGTATGCATGAATGCAATAGACTCTGCAAATTTAATGTCGTTATTTATTCATTTTATAATTAGAGAGAAAAACGTTGTTGTTTAAGAAATAGCCATTCGTTAATTAAACTTTTGTCAAATTTTAATGTTCATATTCACACCATTTGTTGTTGTGTTATCTTCTAATTTAGTGTAAAATAATACGTTGATGTTATAGTATCAAAATAATAAGAAAATAATATTTAAATCGTAACAGAATAAAGTAGTAAATTGATTATCGTCGTAAAAATTCCAAAAACTGTAAAAGAGGGCTATTGACAGTTGAAATATTTTCATTTATGACCAATATTTTTAAGATTTTTTATAAGAAATATGGGTGCCACAGCGAATACAATTGTAAAATGCTGTCCATTATGAAAAAAAAAATCAGTACACCGAGTACTTACTTGCATTATCTCGAATCGGTCTCGTTCGAGACATTACAATGCACAAATGTGTAAAAATACAGCCATGAAAAACGTTGCACAGCCTTGCAAAAATATTTTAATCAAAAGTGCGGTTAAAGTTTTGCAATTCGCCTCTGTTTTTTTTTCTCCACCACCAGCACTACTATCACTCTCCTCTCCGCGCGCGAATTAATTAAAACCTTTGTCGAGAAGCAGCAGCAGAAGAAGAAGAAGAAGAAAAAACGGAGGAACTGTAATAAAATTAAGTTAGCTGAAAGAGCGTTATTCGCAAGTGTTTAATGTTTGTGTAGAAGAATGGCGTGGAAGCTGCAGAAACCTTTATTTCAAAATTGAATTTTAATTTTGTCATTTCGTATTTTATAATACACAACCGTGTCGTATTCTACGTCTATTGCTTTGCATTTTATGCGATTTAATTTTATTTGCAGTTTCACGGCTATTACATGCACCCATATACAAGTTATATTAATCGTAAAAGGTGTAATGTAAATAATCCACATATGCTTTGCATTAAACCTTTCATATATACGTATCCTACCTATACCTATATATATATGTATATGCAGAGAAAGAGAGAATTTTTTGCTGTTGTTTGCTTCTTCTTCGTGGTAATGCAATATGTGAGTGTGTGTATTTGCGTTCCAATTGCATGCTTTGCTGTATGCAAAAGGAAATGATGCAACGCTTAAACAAAAATCATCAAAACACTCATATATGTATAGCAACAAGCAAGTAATTTCATTGATTTTTTTATCATTTTTTAAGTATTTATCTCTACGTTTCTTAAAGTTTACCTTTTGGATGGAATTTTCTTCTTTTAATCTTGCTAAAAAAATTGTCAGATAACTTTCACGAAAAGCAAAATAAAAGCACATACTTTATAAATATTTTTTTTAAATTTAATCCTAGAAAAAGTAAAATTAAATAGTAATAAATGCAAAAATTTAAAACAACTTGCTCGTAATAAAAACACACATAGCTAGGATTTTATTAAGCGATGTAAGATTTTCGCATGGCACATGAATAAATCGCCAATCGCTCGACAATTTCTCATATCCACATACTTTATATTATTATTATTAACCATTTTGTATAAAGGCTGGTGTTTTTTTCTCCTTCTTCTTCTTTCAACTGAATTACGCGCGCACAAAGACACCCAGACGACGCTTTATCATTTCCTCCTATCTATAATCTAATAATATAAAGAGAAATCTACAGTTTCATACACAAACCATACACACTCGTTCTATGTATGTGTGCGCATTTCTCATATATTAAAAATTCAATTCAATTGCATTGTATAATGCTGGAAGATTGTCTGCATATAAAACAGTTTTTAAATTATTGTGTGTGGGGTTCACACATGTGTCCGAAAATAAAATAAGAAACGTATAAGATTTAGAAATGAAAAAAAAAGTATTCGAAAACAATAAATAATTTCGAAACTAAATTAAAAAATCGAAAATAACAACAACAACGCAGAGCAGATTAAATTATAAATATATACGATTGTATCGCGTTATGAGATATATAGATATCAAATCGCTTAAAATCGAGAGAAAATGAAATGTTTTATTACGAAATAAATAAACTAAATCAATAATAAGCCAAGTTGACTGACTTTTTGTCTTTCTCGGCTATTTGATATTTATTTATAGCACAATGAAATAATGATTTATTAATTTACGTTTAATATCGCCTGTAAATCGAGACAATAAATAAATAGATAATTTGATTTAAATGATCATCATTTTTATTCAGAAAAATATAAAAGGCATTGTTTTGAAAATATTTTTATAGAATAAAAAAATATACATATATATATTCTATGTATATAGGTATGAGGAACGTATTCAGTTGTAATATTTATTATGTTGATGTTTTATTATGTATTAAAGGTAATTTACGACTGGACCAACATGAAATAACATTATAAATACATTTCTTCTACCTTCAATTTTTTAATGCGTGCATAAGTTGATTTGACAAGCGCATGATTTAATGCCGGAAAACAGTTTGAATAATTTGTAAACATTTTATGGTGTCTTTCTATTAAACAGATATACGTATTGTGTAGTATGCCGTGTGGCTCTTGTGTTAAAAAAAAAGAATTCGTATTAATACAGTTCCGGAATTCGTTCAATAACAACAACACATATAACTGCTTCTGCAAAAAAAACTGTTAGAAGAAGAAATTTTCTTTCATTGTCATGTTTCTATTAAATTGTCGTAATGTTGTCTGCACAAAATGTTCAATCGGTATTACATTGCTTGGAATTTAGTTGGTCGTTAAGCGAATGGTCGTAAAACGGAAAGTGCCTGATAAATACAGTTCCAGAATTCGTTCAATAACAACAACATATATAACTGCTTCTGCAAGAAGACATTGATGTCGTAAATAGAATACCAAGTGCAAAATTTAGTTAGTCGTTAAGCGAGTGGTCGCAAAACGGGAAGTGCCAGATTAATAAAATTCCAGAATGCGTTCAATACCAACATACATAACTGCTCCTGCAAAATATTTTCTATTGACTTCATAATTTTTGTGCACAAAACGATGAAATCATAAATCGGGTACAAAGTTAAGAATTAGTTGGTCGTTAACCGAATGATTGTAAAACGGGAAGAGTTCAATTAACACAATTTAGGAATTATTTTAGATACGTCTGTCTATCGGTAATTTGACAATTTTTGGAGTAAGTGCATAAAAACTATTTAGTTCTAAAAAAAGAGTACAAAGCCCAGAATTTATCTTCATATCCTTTTTTTGTCATAAATACACCATTGTTTGTCTATTCATTCCCCAGCTATAAGACAATTAAAAAATTCGTTCTGCACTTTCCCATTACTTATCGGCGTTTTCGATATAATTTTATTGTTGTCGGTTATTGTTGCTGCTGCCATGGTTTTATATACTTGCTGGCTGGCTGGCACACGGCGCTGCGCGCGCTCTGTTCCAGTTTTATACTTATTTTATAATCAGGTTAATTTTATGTAATATGCTATAAGTATAAAATTGTGATGACTTTACTAGAAATTATACATTTCTCGTATAATTTTCACAATATTAACACTTTCTGATATTTATCGCGCCGCGCTGCGCCGCACTATGGTGTGTTCTCAAGATTATGTTATTGTTAACGCGCGCGATTTTTACACTTCGTTCCACTTTTACATCTTCGTGAAATTAAAATAATTACACAACTTAGCTATGCCGTGGAATAAAATTTTAAGAAGACGAAGAAGAGGAAGGAAAATAACATATATTTTCGCTCCTCTTTTTCGTATATATATAATTTGTAATAATCAAAGGAAAAAAATGAATGCTAAGACATTTTAATTAATAAAACGTATATACGTTCAGAATTTTTAAAATTTTTATCTTTATAAAGATGTATGAGCATCATCCGTATGGTAGATGTAAGAGAAAGTTAATTCCAGTAATAAATTTTGCATTGCAATAATGATGAGCAGCAACTGATTTTTTAATAGTCTCGCTTTTTAAAAGAGTTGCTGCTCGGCAGCAACAGCAAAAGCAGACGAAGAAGAAGAAGAAAAAAACGCGCGCGACAACTTTCAATTGAAATTGGGTTCCTCTTAGCGATGCAATTAGCAATTACGATGCTGCTTATGCAATTTATTTTCAATTTGAAAAATGAAACGGTGGCGCGGCGACGACGCAACAACATGAACAACAGCTAGACTGGCAACACAAGTCGGTGGCGAAATTCGTGGAATTTCAGCAATGTGTCGCTTATTAAACTAATTTATCTTGTTGTATTGACAATTTTTGATTTATTGCCGAAGATGGATGTGGCATCTGAAACGTCATAACATTAGTAATAGATAAATGGAATACTATTGTGGAATTGGCTAAAAAGTTATGGCCGATTTATAATAAAATGAAAGCTAAAATTAAAATATACTTTAATTTATACTTTAAAATCTTGATTCCTACAAAATTAACAGAAATATTTACAAATCAAAACCATAAATACACCTTTTACACATTTAAGGTTGTTTGCACTCATATTGTCCAAATTTAGTTGTAAATTAATAAAAATTACCTAAAAAATATTTAGTTTTATCAATTTAATGATTTTAATCATTATTTTATTTTAACATGACAATTCGGAATAGCTTTAAATTTTAATAAAATTGGCGGAAGGTAAACGAGGAAAAAAATTTAATTAAGTATCTTTTTTAAAAAAAGTGTGTTGTGACTTTGCAATAAAAATTTAATTTATATTTTCTATAAAAAACGTCCAAGTGTTGATAATTTGTTTTCGATATACTTACTTAGCTTAGTTGTGGGGCGATGCATAATTTTGTAATTATGAATTACTATTAGAATTTTAAATGTGCAACGACTGCACCTTTTTGTCTGTTGTGGCATTTGCATTGAGGAAGTTGAGTAGTATAGAAAAAAAACTAGTGTAATGCAATGCGGTCTCGTCGTCGTTCCCCCAATCGGTCATCGGCCATAAATAAATATCTTCAATTTCGATCGCGCGTATAATTTCTAATTTATCTATGCGCTGATGATATTTCATTAGAAAGTGTTTTTGTATTGCTGTTGTTGCCCCATCGTGCGCGAGAGAGGAGAACTGAACATAGGAAAAAAACACAACATCGAACGATTCGAACGCCCATTCAATTTAGCAATGCGGCCAATATAATAAATTCGCCCGGATCGCGCGTACCATTTAATTTCATGGATATTTATTAACAATATCATTATTAGATCATAATTTTCATATATGAATCGAGGCCGAACATAAAACGGCGGCAACGCGGACAACGCGCGGCAGCCAACCATTAAAAAATTTTTTCCTCTCTGGACGGAGTGCAGTAGTAGTGGTGCGCGCTTTTTCAAAAACTCCGTTTTAATTTCGTTTTTTTATTTAAACGTGCCTTTACACTCCTGCGCGCTGACGATGACAATTCCAATTCCATACCTGAATAAGAAATTATCGGACATTGTCGAGAGTGGTAACAAGACTAATCTAATTTTACAGGTTTTTGTGCCTGTTCAAGATTCAATTCCCACACTTAAATGATGATGATGATGATGATGATGATGCTTCGACAAAATCTAAATTATTGATGATGATCAATCTAAATATGTATATATACCTACATATATATATCTAGTAAAAAAAGGCGACCAAAGAATTTAATTATATATTTTTTTCGACGTCGTTACAGTCAAAAGAAGAAAAAAAACACGCTGCTTGCTGCACGCATGCCCTTGATGACGTCCAACGTCTCTTCTTCTTATCTGCTCCTTTTTAATACTTTATTTTTTCGAGTTAAGAGTTAATAAATTGATAATGTTTATTAATCATTATGTTCCAGATTAGGTGTGGCAATATATCAATGTTTAATTAATTAATCTCCCGGCGTTGTTGTTTTGTTTTGTGCTTTTTTCTTTATTTTAGTATTATTATTTAGTTTTTTTTCTAATTGCTCGTTTCGTTTAATTGTATAAATTGCATTTTCACATATTTCTCAGTATTTTTAGTGCCGTATTCATTACTTAAGTATATATACCCCCCACCATTCAACTTACCATCTTATATAACCTAATAATTATTACCACTAAATCACCGGTCTGTCATTTTTGTTTAATTAAAGCGAACATATCAGATGCAGACTGCATGGAGGAGAGAAGATTCCTCTCCTATACATACATATAGCGTACATCGTATGTGTGTATGTGTATGTGTGTGTGTGTATGTGTGTATGTATGTGGAAGACTCACGTACTACCATAATGGGCGTCCACCCAACTCTTGGGCAATTTGCTATGTGCTCTCTCATCAGCTCCAGATTGGATATTGCTGTTATTATCGGTTAGTTTTTACGCGGTTAATAACCTACGATGTATGTGGATGTGTACGTATACACATATACACATGCACACATAAATACATCTAATAATCCTCTTCACTCGCTGCTAAATAAATCTATAATCTATTAAATTGCACACAAATTTATTTCCACCATTTACGCAAATAAAACGCTTCGCTTCCTTTTACCACAGCACCACCGTGGTTCGCCTCTTATTTTATGAGTTAATTACGATTCTATTTTATATACGCGCGCCGTCGTCGAGCGATGGATAATTTTATGTTAGTAGATCGAGGGTTGTCAAACTACTACAACTACTACATACACTATCTCTCATATACATAAAAGATTTTTTTTTTAATTAAATAGTTTTATGTGAAATTAATACATAATAAAACTACTTTTTTTCTTTTCATTGACTAGACAGGTGATAATGATTATACTTAATATAATTAAAATAATAACATTGCAGTATGGTAGGAAATTGTAAAGTAAGAGAGAAAAAAATAGTTTGCAAGTATAGGTAGTATCTGGAAATTATCTAAATAATAAATAAACATTGAAATTGATTCTTTAATGGGTAGGAAATAATTATCACTTTATAACCTTATTTAAATTAATCAATATATTATCGTTTATACCTATATTTCTTCTCCTACTGACAATTGAATGCCTAGTAACACTCAAAATTTTTCAATTTCCGCATACTATAAACTGTCGCTTTTTGCACGCGTTATATAAATATCTCTTACTGCATCCTAAATTGATTATTAATGAAAAGGATGTTGTTCTATGTAAGTACTAAATACTGTTTTTTGCTACAGTTATAATCACATTTAAATGTGTGCGTTTTAATACAACTTTTTTCATGATATTTGGTATATCTATAATGTTTTCTCGTCTTACTGCTTGTTGAATCTCATACAGAAGTTGTGGAAAATCATCCGAATATAATGTGAAACGCTTCATAGCGTAATGATGGTGGAATTTACGTTAATGTCATCTAATTTGACGCTTATGGATGGCGATCATTTACATATCACGTGTGAAGGATGTGTGAAAAAAGCATCATCACTAAAGTGTTTTTGCAAAACTGTGTAAATAAACATTTGAAAATTGATTCAGTAATGTAGGAAGCAATTTACCGAATGAGCTTTAATATAAATATTAAGTGTAGGTAAATTATTTGTAAAATTCCATACTTTAATTACAAATAAATATAATACAGTTTAATAATGATAATAAACGCTAATCAATAAATATATTAAGGCGCAATTATAGATTAATTCCTACAACATGTATATGGATATGCAGCCTACCCACAAAAAAATTATTATCAAAGGTCGCATCTAAATAAAATTGCAAATCGGTTCATTTTTCATCCAGAGCACGTCTACAATAATAATTTACTAAAATGCGATTATATATATGGTATACGTTTTTTATTGTATATAATCATGTAAAATGCGTAAAAATGAAATTAACGATGCATGTACTGGCTATTATAAATATTAAGTGCTCGTAAAAAATAAATATCACTCGCGCGTTAGTTTTTTCGGCAAAAATAATCACTTTGCCAAACTATGCTACTATACACAAAAACGTGTGAAATTGCATGTGCTTCAGCTTTAATCGTCCATAATATTATAATGTAATGATGAATATGCCACGATGATGATCGTTAAATTAAAAATTTGATTGTGTTTTTTCGTTAATGAGACGCCGCGAAACGTTTCATTAGCGACATAAATTATGCCAACGAAAGCGATGTGACGAAATTTACGCGCACGATGATTAATAAATCATATTATATGTGAAATACAACAACGACGACAAAACAAATTTTTATTATTCTAATAAAACAATTCAATCATATTTCATTCGATTTGTTCATTCATAAATTGTTATATTGACATTTTCGCACACAAGGCATTTAAACATATTTTTACGTATGCAACACAGCCTACTAATTTTGATGCGACAAAAGGTTATGAGTTTTATAAAGTGGAGTTTTTTCAATAATATTTTATTCTTTCATAATTGTAGACAAAATTTTTGTACACGTGACTTTTTACTTTATCACAGCCAATTAATTTTGATGTAGTAATTGAAAATAATAAGTGGACATCGCCTACTTTGTAAATAGTTGTATGAATTCGGTAAAGTGGACTTTTTAGTGTGTCTGTGCAAAAACGACTAAAAATTTTTTAATTTTTTTGTTGGATTTGAAAGAAATTCATTTGCGCGTTTAGTTTAACATAACTATTAATGAATATATATGTATTTTTTGCTTATTTGCAACATTAAATTTCCGCAAAATTAAATATTTAAATGTTTTTATGCGATAAAAGACAAAAGAATGCCTATGGCTGAGTGCTGCGCGCAGCATATATAGGAAATGTCGTGTAGTATAATACACCGTATGTATGTATATATTTTGTTTGTGTTATTCTATGTAAAAGGCATTTTACAAAAGAATAATCGTTTTGTGGCGGGTATAATAAAATGGCGAAAATGGCCACATTAATTACCAAGTCTAATTGCATGTGCGCTGTCTACTTCATTAAAGAATTCTATTCTAAAGTTTTATTAAACATTCAACTTGAAAATAAAATTGTTTTATTAATAATTAAAGAACCTAAAAGAGCGTTTTTTCATATACATATCTATTTAGATACATAAATACAAATATACATACATATATTGCGTGTAGAGTGCCAAAGTTGGCCGGCGTTAAAATCCACCATAAATAGATATAGATAGTATGATGTTTATCAAAATTTTTCCGAAAAAAAAAACACACACATACATATTTCGTGTTTGTATTGTATGCCTATATATGTGTGTGTGTGTGTGTATATAAAAAAGAGCTTTTAAAAGCTAAACATGCATCATCCATTTGTCTCTTCAAATATTATGCTTGGGAAAACAAAAGAGTAGCCACTCAAGGATTTTATGTCTTTTTATGGTCTATTTGTTTAACTATAAAGTTAATTTTAAAGAATGTTAAATATTTTATGTTTTTATTATACGATTCCACACACACAAACAATACCTAAAACTAAACCCAAAAAATTTCATTTAATTTTGTTTTGTTTTTGTGTTCGCATACATGTATTCACATTCAAATTGCGTGCAATGAAAAATGTATTGTAATTATAATATCCATGTTAATTATGAGGAAAAATTTGTGGTATCAGGATTCAATTAAGAGCTATACGCGCGGCGGATATTCATGACGATCGTTCATAAGATTGAAAGATGATATCTCCTCGTATGCCTGGCAGTCAAGAAAATTACATTATTTTTTTCATTCTTCATTCGTTCGTAAACAGTTTGTTGTTGTTTCTGGTCGCGCAATAAAACAATAATAATGTTTTGCATCCCTCAATATATTGATATATTTCTACGAATCAATATATATAAATCGAGGGATAAATTTGTGTTTGTGTGCGCGCCGAAACAAACAAAAAAATCATTATAATAATACAATAATAACGCAAAAGCGCGCGCGCTCTTCTTCTTCTTGTTCTTCTATGCGCGCATGCATGCAATTTTTGCCCCGACCCGGCCTGGCCGAGGCATGTAAAAATCATTTTAATGGGTTAATTCAGGCACGTTTTTTTAATAGTCACGATTTTTCAGGTGCATATTATACTCTTTATTTTTCTAT
>JARJDW010024477.1:0-27399 GCA_030264715.1 Adinopsis sp. GC000173 | reverse complement strand
ACTAGAATGGTTCTTTCTCAAAGTAATTGATATCTTGCAGATAAATATATTTTTCGGGTTTTTCAGGTAAGTATATAAGTAATCAAGACATGAAACAAAGATTTTCTTAAAATAATTGCCAGATAATTGCGCATCACCATAATATTTAGTAAAACGAGAAGAAAATCATAGTTTGCCCTCAATAATGATGTAGCTCGGTAAACAATTTAATGGAAAATGCCGAAAATCAAAGAAGAATGGCAAAAAAATCACAAACATTTATCTATACAAAATTTAGGTCTTAAAAATAGGTGTAGATACTTAAAATTAAGTTAGAAACTAAAAAATTTAAATCAGGTTTTCATATAAGTACAGTGGAACTTCGAGATACGACTTAACATACTTAACATACGAGTTTTCCCAAAATATGAAGGTATATATTCACTATATAATATAGTTTCATAGTATTTTATTAACAAAATATTTATATATCTATTAGTACTTTTTTTTATTAATTAATTTGCATATATGCAAATTATTGAATATGTTGTACAATAAATTATCTATTATTTAACGATAATATAACAATTTTATGTAAAACGATTAAGTTTAATGTCCGTATTTAGGCTAATTTAACTACATAAACCACAATTATTACATTTTAATTAATCAAGCGCAATATTTTATTAGTTGTAAAATATTAGTAATCTGATTAATAGTTCATTAGTTTGTATTATGAATTAATATCTGTACGTAAATTGCGCGCTCTACGCAATCTCGGCAAGTAGGAAATCACTCACAAATTTATGTCTTCCTAATAAAATTCTCCAAGCAGTTTCAATTTAGTAAGACAATAATACGAAATAAAAAAGCCATTTAAATGTTAAAACGGATTCATATTAAATATGTTATATTAAAACAGTGGTGCTACTTTATCTAGGAAATACAATGCTAATGATCTAAATTCTAATATGAGTGGTATAAAAAATATTATTGTTTAATAATCCCACAACGCATAAACTATAATAACCTTAATCTAGTTAAAGTGTTACCTGCACAACAGCTTTTAACTTTAAAGCGCGCGCATGTCTATGATAACATCTGGGAGAGAGAGAAAAAAAGTTTCATAAGTGATAATAGTCACTCCATTCCAAGTTAATTTAACATTTGCATTGAGAGTATGAGTGAGTGTGGGCTTGACACGTGTAGAGAAACAATAAAACTATGTAACAGATGATAAGGATAAGGACTTGTTCATTTCTCATGTGAAGAGTTTGTTGAGTGCGCGCAAAACTTTTCAACAAGACGACGACGACGACGACGACGACGGCGCTGACGACGAGTACGACGACGCCGACATATAACATACACGCTCATAATGTTCTCTTCACTTTCGCTCTATATATATATAATGAGGGTCATAAAGTGAGTGACATAAGATGCGGGCGAATGTTATGATCTTTGTTACAATTTAAGCTTGTTTTAATTAACACCCAGAGCAATAAATAACAATGAAGAATGCAATCTCAGTGTGCGAGCTGCGCTTAACGACAGCGACGCATCGACGATGCTACCATATAGCTTGAATAAAAATTGTTATTATCAAGCGACGAGGGTGATGCGTTATTATATGATTTAGGGCCGTCCCCCGATTCATACATACACATTCTAAAATAGTTAGTTTGTTGCATTAGATTAAAGTTTTTAATTGCAATTGTGATTTATTTTGATACAGTTTAGGTCGAGTTTCGTTCTGAGAATAATTGGATGATCCCTAAAGCGGCCTTTGTTATTATGATAGAAAATAGATAGTTTTTCAAGTGGATGGCACTTTTACAATTAGATTAAAATTCGTTTTATCTAAGGGCGCTACCTAAATTTAACTACATGCAGGGTAGTACAACAACCGATATGGGATATTTTAATTATGTTACAAAGGAAAAATATATTGCATATATAAATAGGGACTATGTGTTCAGAGGTATCGCGTGTTTCATCAGTGCCTGTATGCAAAATACATTTTAGTGCCACTATTTTCATTTTGACTGTTGTTTCTAGCAATTATTAATGACCAAATCACTTTTTTAATATCCCCGTCTGCAATTTTGATAGATTCCAGCATTTGCCATCCAAACATTTATAGATTTTTAAAAAACAACAAGCTTTTTAAAACAAAGTAAAATTTATTTAAAAAAAATAATGTTAAAGTGATAATGCAAGTGTAAATTTGTCTAAATCTAGTAGCAGGATTCTTTTTCAAGCGTCTGTATGCAATACAACCCTTTGCACCCATTTTTGTGACGCATCTGTATACAGTGTCAGAGTTTGATTTAAATTCTACTTAATACAATTAATTTAATTTTAAAATTTAAAAAATTGTTTATATTGTTGCTTTACAAATAATATTCGGAGCAAGTATAGTCCTGTGGTTTTTAAGAAGAACTGTCACAATGTAATTTAACCTTTAAAAAAATGAAAACATTTACAATTAATATACACACAATTTTACAATTTTTTATAAGTAAAATACATCTTCAATAAGAGCTATCATTTCTTAATAATTATGTTGGAATTAAAATGATTCTGAAACAACAAAGCTGCTTCTCTAATAAGATATTTTTAGATAGTTTGAAGCGGTATACAGTTTTAACACACTTTTCCAATAAATTGGCTTTTTAAAATTGATAAGTCGCCTTTTAATTATGATTGATTTTTATTCAATAAATCGATGGCTATATAATTTGAAATGTGTTTTTTTTTAGAGGCAGCTTTATACGTATACGAGGTCAATTTCCGAACGATTTTTGTTGCTGCGAATTTGTTACTCGTCAAAGACATGGGCGCGAACACAACAAGAATAATTCAATATGGGTTGCCAATTTTATAGAAAACAAGCATTTCCAATAGGAATTTAAAGGTGATGTACGAGCTGCACAGATTCTCGAGAACATTGGCAAGATTCACATACGTACTCGTATAAGTTATATATTTTTATATGTACTTACATATGTATCATGTAATAAATGTGTCATGTTACGTAATACCACCAGTATTTTCATAAAGCTCATTAAGCATAATATGTATGTAAACATTGCATTTACGTACGTAAATAAGTATGTAATGTCATTTAGAGACTAATTAAATTAGATTTTTATTATTGTATTAATCGAATGTATCGTATTTCCAATAGTGCGAATCATTACTATATGTATGGCTTGTGATTGATTGAATAATATCGGATTTATAAGCAATAAGCGTATTGTTAGATCATTTAGCCACCCATACAATTTGTGGTTTTAAAATTTAGACATCATTCACTAATTACAAGCGATTTTCACAGATAATGTCACAGGCTTTATACTAAACGAGTATTATAATTAGATTCGAGTTCTTAAATGCTTCTAATGTACTGTATAACATCATTCAACGAGTACAATGGCTTTATACCTGTATTTTATTCCATATAATATAGATAAAACTGACTATTGATTGCATTTAACATGCTCATTCTAGTAAAAATGCACACATTGTTATTGTAAATTTTTTCAGAATAGAATTTTATAAACATATCATTGTTTAAAATAAAAACATCCATTGTTATTTCAAAAGTGACGTCTCACTTTATTTAGCGGAAAACTATATGAAGATTGTATCAATATACGTTGTTGCAAAATGTTATACATTTTTCATGTTTTCACTTTAAAATATTGCCTTTCTATAAAACAATACAATTAATCTAATGCACACACATTTATACACAAAATATACAGCATGTTCAAAAGAAACAAGACCTTACATTAATTTCCAATTGGAACTATACGAATACATGGAAATATCATATATTTTCATCACTAATCGTTTTATCTTCCGTTCATGTTCAACACAAAGTTAATTGGAATAACATAACCTATAAAATATAGCAGCATTTGTCATCATGTAATTATTATTAGATTGCTTGTACGCGTTTTGCAAAACGCTCATTACTCACCCAATTTTATTATGAATTCTACAATAAATTCTTACGCTAGAAATTTGCAACAACAACCGTTGCTCTTTTGTATGGCGACGACGACGACGGCGAGAGATGAGCGGCAGGCACCGAATGAATAGATCTCTCTTTGGAATAGATTCATAACAAATCAGCTGATTTTTAATTTGGCAATGCAAAAAAATTTAAAAAATGAACGTCGCATTTTGTTTTCGTGTATTGTTGTTGTCAACATCTCAACTGAAGAATAATGGGTGCATAATATGATGATATAGATAGGGGTAATTAGTATAGTATTCAAATTTCATTCTTTTGTTATATTTTCAACGTGAAAATCCAGCACAATATTTTAAAAGTGATAAATAATCAATAATTTTATAATGGTTGCATGAATTAGTTTAATTTGGATTAAACGAGCTAAATTGATGATATTTTTTGCATTATAAAATTTTAAATCAACCAAAACAATGTACCTTTTACAAATATTCCTAAATAGGCAACACAAGCTTTATCGATAAAAAATAATATTTTGAGGTTATGTTCAGTTTTGTTTGCAAAAAATATCCGTTCAACAGCTTCTATTTTCACTCGTTTTTAAGCATTGCATTCATTTTCTGTAAATTAATTGTTATTTTAACAGAACTCTGGGGTATCTAGAAGTCTAACAAATTCTGCATGTTTCAGGCCACTGAAAAACTTCCGAAGAAGCTGTATTGTTGCTCTAAAAGGGTGCCTTGTTGTAGCATCATCCTACGGAACCAAATGGCAGGATAATCCTCAATTGATGGACGAAAAATTGTCAATCATGTTGCGGTGCAATACACAATTGAAGCTTTGTGGACGCCACAATATGCAGGCTTTCATGTCTTCTAAAATTCAAATGGTAAGTACTTGATTTCTTTGGAGTGTTTAAACCACGTAAAAACCATGAAAAAAGGGGTTAAAACCAGTGATATTTTATACAAATAACGAAGCAGCTGATCTTTAATCGTCTGCAATAATATCATGACACGCTTATCGAAGTCAAGAAGATTATCACTTGTCTGTAGTAATTGAAATGTGTGTAAAAACGCTACCCAAAGATTATTTTTTGTTACCGCACTCGCAGGTAAAAAAGCACTCTGTCTCTGTATTTTACACGTTTTATTCCAAATAAAATTGGAATGCTTGCGAATCATATCATTCACAATAACATGTCACGTATGAATTATGATATCTGGAGTGTAAAATATTCTCTGTTTGGTGGTTTTTCACCTATTAATAATAAAGAATTCGTAAATCTTAGGAGGACGGTACACGGAGTACACATTATGATTTAGTGTGCACGCTCAAACATTCAAAATAGTTGTGATTTATATCCATTGCAATGTGAAAATATGTTTGAAACTGGTGGTTGAGAAACGTTTAGAATAATTTAGTATTTAATGTAATGTAGGGGTTGGTTTGTAATTAAAGATACAAGTGCAAATATTCCTCTCTCTTGCTTTCTCATCTTCTCAAGCTTATGTATATATATAGTAATTGTAGAAAGCTGATGAACAAACTTTTAGTATACATCAGATAGATCCAAGTCGTTGGAAACATAAACCTTACAACTACATTACGTTTATACACACATACATACACACACAAATATATATACGCCGGGCATAATTTGTTATTTGTATGTTGTTGGTGGTGGTGGATTGACGGTGGTGGTATAGTAGAGATTTTCATTCGCAAAATTAGCTATTTATAAGGCAATTGCGAACAGGTATTTTGTTTGTTTGTATACGCACTAAAGGATTTACTTCTCGAAGTTGATAAGCAAATTGGAGATCAAACCTTTTCACCGATTGGAGGGGAGAAAGCACCGTAGCCGAAGGAAAAAAGCTTAAGTATGTTTACGCATCACCCTTCCTCCCCATCTACTTACCCCTCTCGCTTTATATAGGAAAATGCCAAATCGATGATGCGAATAAATGTTGTAGTTTGGAATACTAACAAGGGACTAAAAGCAAATTATATCAATCACTGGGAAAGGTGGAATGGGTTTTTAGTTTGGTCTGCTTTTATAACCAACACGTTTAAAACCCTCTTTCGCTTTAATCTGAAACTAAAGCAATAACACACAGATTTTACTCTCAACCCCACAGTGTGTGATACACAGTGCCGGATCTCCTTATTTTCACATCAAACCAACAAAACTCACATTATATATACAATCATTACAGGATAATTTAATTGATTATTAATATAACAAAAACTTTAAATATTAATTGAAGCTGTTCAAGCAATAAAATTACTTTTCTTGAAAAAGCATGTAGTGTGTGTACATTGTTTAATTATATTTGAACATTTAAACTATTCAGACTCTTTTTACAAGTGTTGACTTGCGTGTAATTATAATACTTACGCAATGAGCTGTTGGAAAAGGAAACTGTTTGCCGCTTTTAGCCAACAAACAATATATGTAAGTAGCGTACTATACTTTAGTCATATGGGGAATCTTATTTAGATTAAGTTATATAATCTTGAAACACGTTGTTAATCCATCCCTGTAATAGTCCATGTGTAGTATTCCGACCGCTAATTGCAGAATAAATGCTCGCGAGTGCTGGGAACATATTTTGATTGCACACATGTGTTTATCCCTCCTCTCTTGTTGGGGATTTTTACCCAAACCATTTCCACAGTTTGTAAATGAGCGTTTGATTGTGCTCTACAGTATTACGGATTTGATGCACCGCAACTATACATAATTTTGAGGGTTTCGTATAATCCGCAAAACGTATCTCCCAGATCTATTATAAAAATATATAAACAACATGTTATTTTTGCATTGCTGCCGCAATATTAAAGGCGATTTATATTTGCATTGTGTGTACGTAATACCATTTTTGTTGCCATGCTTGGAAAAAAAGGACAACAAATTTGGTTTAGCGATATTATAATATGCAAAATACATTTACAAATATCAGAATTACATTTAAATTAAAATTGTTTATTATTTTTTCTTAATAGTAATCTGTTCTCTTTCAGAAACAAAAATGCGTACCAAAAATCATCTTCATGTTTGCCATATTACGCTCTACCACTTTGAGAATGGTTGGAAGCCAGCAGAGTCATTTTGCGATCTCAACGAACTTTTCTGCGAGAGAACAAAATCAAGTTAAATGATGGTTCGAGAGGTTCAAAACGGGCGACAGAAATCTTGCAGATAAAGAGGGATGAGGTTGGCCATCGGATTGCGACGATCAGGCACACCTTTCTCAAAGTGGTAAAGCATATATGGCAAATATGAAGATGTTTTCCGGTACGCATTTGCGCTTTTGAAAGTGAAAAGATTTCTTTTATGAAAAATAATAAACGAAACGCTAATTATACACCAATCTAATGTAATAAAGGATTACACTTTTGTGCAAAAACACAATGCTTGTAAATTTAATTTTTACTTAAAACTAAAACTATTATGTAGTTTTATATAAAGTAAAACAAACCTATTTATTTAGATGTAAATGTAATTTATAATTAGCTTGTGGAATGAATAATGAAAGAGCAAATGCTACAACATTTTATAAATCGCTTTTGGAAAATATTACTATACGTAGGAAAATTGCATATAATAGGCATTTGTGCATTTCCTGTCATTTGCATTTTTCCTCCATAGTCGCGGTGTGTTAGCGTTTTGCAAAAAATTACACCAACAACAAAATTTAATAACTCACAAAAAATAAATGCGGTTTGTTGTTTAAGTTACCGTGACAAGAACAATATTTCCATGGCATGCGACCGAAATTTTTTTTGCTCGACGCTCCACGTATACATTATGCTGGTAATTAATTTCGAAGAATTTGTGACACGCGCGCAGCGCTACGCTTGCTTTTTTGTGTGTGTGTGCGTAGGTGTGGGAGGAGTTGGATCTGTCACACCGAAAACTTCAAAATAATAATTTATCCATTAATAGTAAAGTCCTTAAAGTTTCGTTTGAGTTTGAGGAGCAAGTAGTCTGAGATTCGAGTTGATTTAAATTGTCTGGTTATGTATAAGTTTTAAATGGGGGGCGGCTTTCTCATTCAAGTTCGTCAAGTATAATGTGAGGGTCAAACTACTAGTGTTAAAGAGACAAGTTTACGTATATATACTATATATACGTATAAAGACGCTGAAAACACGCAGCTCCGTCAAAGCACTAAACAGTACTAAATGCACATTTAATTTACTGCAAGACATACATAAACTTACTGAATGTAGTTCGCCAAACTTTTATCTAAAAACCGGCTTTCTCCTTAAACTGTGTTTTTACAGGTTTACTACCGCCAGAACAATTAGAACGACCACTGAACATTACTCATATAACAAGTACAATACATACATATTACAGACATAAGTTAAGAAGACATAAGCAAGCAGTTTAACAATTTTTAAAAAATTGTTTTCACATCTTAGCGTTATAGTAGATTTTTAACATTATTTTTTGTTACAGGTATACAGTGTGTCCCAGCATATCAATTTCAAACTTGTAGAGCAGGTAGAGGATATGATGAGGAAGATTGTTTGGAATAAAGACACAAATGGTATTAATATTTTGTATATCTGCTTACCAGGGTCTAATTTACGCCAAGGCAGGCAAGGCACCTTCTCGGGGCCCATAACCGCCTTCAAATATTGCTTTATTTAATATTAATACAGTTTAAAAATCAGAATCAAAATTTCGAAAGGGAGCCATAAATACAATTCTGCCTTGGGCCCGCGAAGGTCTAAATTAGGTCCTGCTACTACTTACCTTTATTAGAAATCTTGACTATATTTTTCTTTAATATGGTTGGTTAAACATTAAAATTGGAGGTTGACTTGCATTTTGTTACAAGAAGTATTCAAATTTGTATCTAGTGGTGTAATTGCACTAATAACTCTTATAAGTTACTTTGATATAGGGTACAACGGTAATCATTGATAATTCATAATAATGCCCCTACTTCTATAGAGGTTTTTTTCATAAATTAGAAAAACACGTTTACTAAAGTTGTTTTCATACGATACTAATAAATTTATATTTTAAAATATTTCTTGATTTTAATTTCAAGTTAATAAATGTATTTTTGATACTCTGAAAATGTTTCACCCGCAAAAAAAGCTGAAAGATTAAACTGTGTTGATCAAAACTTTATAAAAACTTTTCTTTTTCAGGTTTGCATGTGGTGAAAACTTTCCGCTTCGATGATTTCTTCCAATAACGTAAGTTAGACCTTCAGCTCAATATTTTCAATAATCATTCATCATTTTAATTTTTTATGCAAAGTTTAAATTAGCGTTTATTATAATGTTATGCGAGTTATAAGTTATTGCATTCGGGCATTCCAAAATACACATACATATAATATAAAAATTAATGTTAACATGAAAAATCACTTTCTTTCAACGTATAAATGCATGAAAGCAAAACGCAAAATAGCAGAAAATATTAAAATCCTTCAAATATATTTAAGTGTGATTGCTTCATAATCTAAATGGAAATGTATCAGAATGAATAAAGCACGATTTTTATACACATTACCATTCAACTAACTAAAGGAAGTAGCATCAATAAGCGCAGATTACATGCCGCATTTGATGAAATTATAAACATTTTTTCTGGCTTTGCAAAAACACAGTGTTCAAAAGCCATTGATTAATATAAACAAGCGCTCGTGTGGGGAGAGTGAAGCACACTGGAATAAAGCCTCAGAGATTTAAAATGACTTAGGTAATCCTCACATAATAAAGGGAAATTTTGGCCGGAAGTCATCTAGCTAATGAAGCTGACGTTTTGTTTAATTACGAATAACTGATTGGGTGTATGTGTGTTGTATGTAGCGGCAACAGCAGCGGCAGCAGCAGCAGCGTACTCTCGAAATAATAATACATATATACAATTACATGCTGCAGGGGTGAAATAATAAACTTAAATGATGTTTTGTCTAAATTTAATAAAATATCATTAATATATTTGTACGTGTATATTTTAATGCACTTCACAATATTAGTTGCTCGGGTTATTGTTTATGAAGGTTTAGATTATATTTAATACTCCTAATTTATCACATTACAGAAATCATGTAAATTCAAGGTGGAAATCTGAAAATTTACCATTTTTATTGTAAAATGGGTGTAAAATTTGCTTTATCTCTTAATTTTAACTTCAATTATTAAATTATTATTGTTTATTTTTACGTCAGTTTGTTACCAAACTATAAATCTTACAATTAGTAAGCATTGCTTTCCATGTTAAAAATAGTTTTTATGATCATAGCAAACTTTGAATTTTGTTTTATATAGAAACTCTGTAAAAAAAGAATAAGTTGTTATAGTTACAAATAAACATTAGTGTAATCACAGTTGACTGTTTGTAGCAACACACTTATTTTCATATATGGTGAATTATCATTATTAACACTGACTTAAATTGATTAAAAAGTATATTTAAAAACGCATGATCCGAGCTTTAATCTGCGATTGTAAGAAATTTAAAAAAATGTTCAAAATACAAAATAATTGCTTAAAATTCTACTAAAGAATTGTATAAATTAATGTCATATTTAATTGATTTTAAAGCCCGAATGGAATTGCAGTTATTTGGCTGTTTTGTTGTCGTCGCCGCTGTATGACATCGGTAAAATTGATCCATTCATTTGGAAATGGCCGTAAATTCCATTTCTTGATGCCATTTCACAGATAATGATATCTTAAATGGCTCACCTGTCAATTTTTGCGTTAAGCAAACTGTTGTCAAAATGTATGAAGAGGGTTTTTAGACACAATTCTGACACTTAATCGATGGCGCGCGCGCTTGTTTACGGGCTGATCATTTTTTTGCCCACAATTTTATTTCCCTTTTAAAGTTTTCGGTGTGTTTGTGTGTTTGTGTGTGGTTTTTTTTCATCTTCGAATATTGTATTTGTGTGTGCACTCAATGGAATATTGCATTTTTGTGGTTCTACTTAAGGATATATGAGGCATGGCATGATTGTAATGTAAGTTATATAAAATGAAAATTCGATTGGATCTCTTCGTGTTTGTGCATATGTGTGTGTGTGTGCGCGCTTCAAGTTCGATTTTTATATAGAATATGCATAACAAATCCTCAATTCTTATACGCGCGTTTGTATGTGTATGTGTGTGTATATATATCTATCACATCAAAGAGCAGCTGCATCTTCTTTTCATACCGAACACACGTTTGCTCCTCTAAATGCGCCAACTACTACACATATAGCACAATTTTCTTTATATTAAAAATATATTTCATCAAAACAGTAGCAGCTATACTGTTTCGATTTTATTAAAATTTATCTTTATAATCGCATTCTATGTATAATCGAACAAGTAACATTTGTAGATCAGTACGTAAGTTAAACCAATCTTTCTCAACCAGCTGCCTGCAAAAAATATTAAATATAGGAATACATGTAGGAAAAAATTGTTTTAAATAATCTATACCGTTTTTATTTAATCGTTATATAATATTGAAGATTATTAATTAATATAACATTAGTTATGTTTGTCGTAATTTCACCAAGGGATGTTGATACTCTCTGAACGACGTGATGTTTTTTTCTGTTTGTTTCGTTACTACCACAACTTTGCTCACAGCCCACTAGCTCATTTTGCTAGAACGGGTGTCTTGATATTCCTAAATTCTACATATTTTTTGAAATGTCAATAAGTTTTTACTTTTTATTAATATTTCAATATATTTTTCATAATTTGTTTGTATTAAGAAGTAAAAATAATTATATACATATACAAATTTTATTAATAATACTTTATTTTTATTTAATTATAAAATATTATTGTTAGAGTTATTTCTAGGAGTCCTTGGAATATGTATAACCACAAATAATTTTGTCGGTTGACAAACACTGAGTTAAACGATTGAATTGCTTTTTTTTAAATTAAAATTTTACGAGGTAATAAAACAATATTTCTAAATTAATTATTTCATAATAAAATTTAGCGCACATATAATTCCGTTTTAATATCCTGTTTATTATTTGAAAATGCTATATAATTAAATTATGTAAAAAATATAATTTTAATAATACTAATAATATTTTAATAAACTATATGTATATGATAAATAGCTTTGAAAATTTAATTTACTAATAAACATGACACAATAGAATTTAGGTAGATACATGTATGTATTGTATATACGTACATTTTATTTTAGGTTTAGTTTTAATTGCTCCATGTCACATTTTTATTAATTGATGTATCTATAAAACGACAATAAATTATTGTTTCACGTATTATGTGCTCGCTTTAATAATGGAATGGGTCATAAAATAATTGCTTATGTTTAATGTCAGTTTTATAGTGGAATGAAAATTTAATATATTATATATAGAATAAAAAGAAGAAAGTAGTAATATTTATGGTTTGTCCTGTACTTTATCGTTTGGAAATCTGTAACATATGCATATATATGTGTATAGTTCGTTAGCGTTAGCACAAGTGGAACAATAAAAAGTGTAAAGGTATAGGGTGGCAATGCACGGGAGCCGCAGCAAAACGAGAGCATCAAGTAGTAGTAGTGTTGCTGTGTTGTAGTAGTAGGAGAGTCGATATCTATCCCAAAAACGTAAACCCACACAAGGGTCTTTGTATAATAAATACAGATAATAGATAGTATCATTTATTGTTTGCCCAACAAAGCAAAGATGACAAAGAGGTATTGTGTTATTTTCATGAAAATAATGTCCGTGCTTTATTATTACTTGGCGCATGCTATGCATACCGAATATAAATGTGTGTGGTAGTTGAGGTGGTAGCAAAACGTACACAACCGTGCAATGAGGATGAACTCTAAAATAAATACATCAACATTTTCTATACAATTTATCATCCGCGCACTCATATATTTATTCTTCTATGATTGGATGGGATGGGATGGGTGTTGCAGTAGCACAGCTTTTTTCGGTGCATCCACTTTTCTCATTGTGATGCAATTCGCATAGGGTGCCCCTTCAATATTATTAAATCCTTTTTATGTATATATGCGGCTTGATTAATTGCGAATGGGGGTTAATAATTTTGATTGAATGATTGATGGATTTCATTGCAATTTCAAGCATACTTGGATGTGCACAATCTTGTCGGAGGGATTTAATTTTCGGTCGAATGTTGAATTATCGATTAAGGATTATAAAGGGTAAACGTTTCAGATGGTTTAATGTCCGAAACATGCCTGCATTGTTTGCTATTTGTGCCATATCTCTCTCTCGAGTGCTAAACTGTCATAAACCTACGACTTGTGTCGTCGTTTTGAAAGGTGGTCAGGACTAACAATACCCAAGCCACAGGTTAAAGTTGATCTTGTCCCCAAAGGACATACAGCCACTTGTAATGTCTCATTACTCTTTACTCACATAAACACTAAGGGTATGGCTATAAATTTTCGACCTTTATATAATTTTAGATTATCTCAGAACAAAACGCATTCTATATACATGCAAATGATCATTTAAAACATTTTATATTATACCTATACCTATACATTACACTAAATTTTATTAACTTTTAAATTAGATATTAAAACAAAATCCGATTACGATTGATTTAATTAAAAGACATTCACTACCTACTATAAATTTTAATAACAAAAATAAAATGGGACTTAGTAGGTATATGTTATAACATTATTTGCATGAAATGCATAATATCAATGGCAAACAAGCGATAAGCGAATCAGGGTTAAAACAGATATTGATTTAGGATGTTATTGACATTAATATATACTTAAATATACAATTTGACTACAATATTGATGGAAAATCAGAATGAATAGAAAATAGCATTTCATAAAGGCAAATTGCAAGAAGTAAATTTCAATTCAATCCAAATTTTATTTTTATATTTCTAGAAAATTATTTAACATTTATATCTAAATGAAGCATATTCTTACAATTAGTGCATTTAGTGCATCAAAAATATAATGAACTCATGTTACATTGACATAACCTCAAAAAATAAATCTTGAACTGACATCAAATAACGTTATTTCTAGCAAAATAAATCTATCTTAAATAAGATTAGATGTTTATAGACTTGAATTTTACATTCAGCCCCAAGAAAACTCAAAGAATATGAAATTGGCGTCTACTTCATTTTATGCTTTAAGTAATTAATTACCATTTTCAAGCGAAAAATGAATACTTCTTTAGGTGATTTTAATGAATCTTACATGGACCTCTAGGGTATCTGGTTCCACGAAACACCAGTTGGGCATCGATGCCATAATTTATATTGCAAAAAACTAGATAAAATGAAATAGTAAATAATAATTAATTACAAATATATAAAAATTACCGAAATGTTGGTCAATCTTGTCCTTACGCGTCGTGTGTTATGGTAACTTTTATTAAAAATACTCGCAATGTTTAATAATTAAAAGGAGGCAAATTATTTAAATAGCAAAGTGAACATCATAAATATTTGATAGCGACGATATACACCAGCAACAAAAACATAAACTTATGTGAGGAATTCCAAGTATATGAGTAAATGATTCATGCACATACAAGACGTTAATTTAGTTTTGTAATTAAATTTTCGGATGGCATAAGTTTTACATGCATGCAAATAAATAAATAAAAAAGCAACAACAACGACGCAGCAACAGGAGGAGGAAGGTTTAACAAACAACATACAACACAACAAATTTTTTGTGTTGTTGGTGTCGTTGTTTCGTATTTTTTCTCCTCCCTGCCCTGGCTGGCTGGCTGGTTGGCAGTCAACCTACTACAGAAGAAAAAAGGAGTACTACGTTGTGTGTGTGTAGCAAATTTACGATGCATCTGATATGGTAAAGCTAACACATATGAATTCTTACGCTTGCGCCCTTGTTAATCCATTGCACGAATGTATCGTAACTTTTATACGACTTTCTATATAACCATACGATGACTATATATAAGATATATTATTTATTTACAAAACAGGCTTTTACATTTACGATCCTTAAAGTATTACTTGACCATTATCGTTTTTTACTGCATTTGCTCTATTTATTAGACGCAGTACTATGTTTTGTGCCACACATAAAAACCATGTTTGTGTAATCAATAATAAACATGTCAAGTGCGCTGCTCGAACATTAAATAAAATGATTTAGTTTAATTAAATGACATCTCGGCGACAAGTTTCAATTTAGCAAGAATTTAACAAGAAATTTTATTAGACGAAACTAATGCCGCCGTCGCGTTGCCTGCTTGTTCACAATATCATCGCTACAATGGAAAATTAAGAATTTTGCTGCATTAAATCTTATTAAATTTACGTTTTCGTATGAGATATCGCATTTACTCGATTAAATTAAAACAAATTAAAAAAAAAACTAGTAAGTAGTATAAGGGTATATGTATGTGTGTGTGTGAGCGAGCATGTTTACAGCTTCAATTAAAAGCCTGATTGTTTACTGCTTATAACACTTGATAATCTAATTAAGTACAATTCGTTCTACTTTTATAGAGATTTCTTTCATTCGAAGCGATTGGGTACATGAACTGTTCAAATGCAATTTGAATTAAATCTAATTAATTTTTACGTCCACTACTTTTAATTAAAAAATAGTATTTGTATATAGTGACAAGCCTTATTGACATTTAAATATTTTTTTGTAAATTTTAAAGATAGCTATAGATTCAACAGAAAAAAAGGTTACTTTTACAGACAAGATGGAATAATAATATTTTTGAATAAAATTTGATTTGTTACTGAAAAAATTTGTTACGAGGTAATAGTTATTTTTGCGAACTTTCAATTTTGACGTTTCTGAAAATTGTATTGTCTCGTATGTACATATGTATATATGCACGCTTACTCGGCAACTGTAAAACCGCTCTTACCTGCCTTATAACGTAAATAACTATTACTGCCTTGATTGTGGGTGCATAGTATGCCACTACTTTATAAGTAAAGAATTTTACATTTGATCTGCTGAAAATCAATAAGTAACAATAAAATAATTCATCAAAATTAATAATATTTCTAATTATAAAACGCATGCCAAAAATATGAACGATTTATGCCTTTTTAGTGTTTTGTGGTGATTTAAAGTTTCATTTTTCACTTGAACTATCGGAATTTTAATATACCTAGTTGTTTTATTTTATTTTAGTTTTCAATCTATTAGATGCATTCCAAAAATCAGAACAATTTAAGCTACGTTTTGCACCATGGTTTTGCGTTAATTTGTTAATTATGTTACGATTTTTGTTAAGTAATATTTACTAAAAAGTTGTTTAGCGAAAAAAAAACATTGTTTGTGTTGCTGCTTGTTGTTGTTGTTGAAACTTACTCACTCCCTCTCTCTTGTCAGGATATAGTTTTGTAAAACACAAAGTTTTACACTTTAATCTGTATAAGGCATAATTAATGATCGGCAATCATGTACAACAATTTGTCATTGTGGAAATTCCATTTATTACCGGTTCCCTAAAATTGACATTGATGCGTGTCACCGATTTTATAACACGAAGCACAAACACAATTTTTGCAGATCAATCAAATCAACGACCACAAAAATTTCATCTCCGAGTCTCAGCCAGCTTGTGTGCCCGAGAACCTTTTTTTTTTCTCTCTACTAGCGCACAAAAATGCAAAACAAGATTGATAAAAAAAATAGCTGTATAGAACGAATTCCCATTCAGGTAGAAAAATCTAATAAGCGCTGACACTTTTCGTAATTGATTAGCTTTCTTATTTAATTAGATCCTATTGTTGTTTGTCGAGTTTGCAGAAAAATCGGTTCGCTGTGTGTGTGCATGCAAGCAAAAAGAAATGTTCATTTTGTTGTGTTTTTGTTAGATTAGATCGTTTGAATATTACACCTATGGGAGAAAACGTGTGTGCAAACTCTGATTATTTTTAAAACAAATTTTTACCGAAATGACTTTTTCGGCGAATGTTATTGCTTTAAATATTGGATCGAAGTTGGATTAAAACAGTTTAATCAAATCAATTTTACGTGGCTTTTGTGAATCGTTAATAACGTTATCATGTAAAAAACATTATTATTTGGTGGTGCGGCTTTTTTTTCTGGGCGCAATCCTAATTAATGAAGCGCTTTTTTTCTCTCTCTCTCGTATGAAACATCAAAGATTTTATGCTCTGTATGAATTTTAAAAATTTAATCAAAAATTCATTTTCTGGGAACTGAAATTTAACGGTTTTTATGAGATGGCGTTTAATTTAAAAAATGTGTATTACTATATTATTGCTATGAAAATTAAGTTACTGAAATAGAAGTATAAACATGTTTTGAATTAGCCAGGTAATCCACTTATTATCAACTATTTGGAGTACCGACTAAAGAGTGTATTATTTATAATATTATTGGTAAAAATAAAAATTAGTTTTAGGGCCTATTTCATAGTCAAATCAAATTATTAGTTAATTCCCCCATTAGTGAGGCTGGCAATGCTGTATTCCTAAATGTTCTGGGCATTTCCATAAAAAAGCGAGGTTGGTAATGCTTTATTCGTAAATGTTCCTGACATTTTCACCAAAACACAAGATTGGCAATGCTATATACAATTGTTTTTATCAATCAATATTAAATGACACTTTTTTATGCAACATTCATTATACATTTGCACATTAAGTTACTAAAATAGAAATAAATATTTTTGAATTAATCCACTTATCACCTATTTAAAGTACCAGCTAAATCGTGTATTATTTAAGATATTATTGATAACTTATATACTTTGATATATGGATTATTGATGTGATTTAAATTACAGGCATACATATAGAGATTAATGGCAGCTGTATGCTAATAAAATTGTTGAATAAATATACCTACCTAAAATAGTCTGCACTTTTTATTTTTTTGTTGCGGGTTCAATATTTATCGCATTTTGATTATTGTGCGCTAGCTTTAATACAAATTATGCACATTTTTAGCGCAATTTTTATCGTTTATCGTTTGAATTTCGCTCCTTGCGTCTTGATATAAACTATCACATTTATCATGTAACATCTGCACGTAATAATATACATAAATCTACATTATAATTCTTGGGATTTACGGAAAAAAGGCGGTCATGTCTTCATTAAAATTAGGAAAAAAAAAGTGAATTATGAAAAACTTTATGCTGCGATTATAATAGCACATTTAGTTTATGTTGATAGCATTTAAATAGTTACCGGTTTGAAATAGGTATATCAAGATTGATAGATATTTGTTTAGATAATATTGTATGGTGTAAACCATATGTGTAAAGAATTGAAAAGAATAATTTAAAGTAGAGGCTGTTAAAATTTATGTAGTGTCTTAGTTGAAATGGATACGATAGCAACGATGTAGAAAGTGCTATGTCGTGCTCGAGCAACATGTCCTAGCTGTGCCTTGTCCTGATCTTGTCATGGTTTGCACTGCATGTGTCCCTTGAGTATTCCTGCATCTAGACTACTGCCATTTTAACATCCAACAAAGTCACGTCATTACATTAATCTAGCGCACATATAACACACACACACACCAACATAACGAGAGGGGAAATTTCAGAAAAATAAAAGCCGCTAAACTAAAACCCTCCCCGAGGACATTTAATTAACTTTTATCATTATTACATTTTTTTGTGTATGTTGGCCACACTCGTCCCATTTTGGGAAACTTGCATTTTATATTTTTCTCTATATGTACGAAATGCAATCTTCACACAAAGCAATTGTATTTGTGCGGTTGTTTTTTTACCATTTACATTTAAACTTATTGCTATTAATTGAACAGCACCAGCAAAGAGTAATAACTTTAACAAATATTTGATTTATGTGGCTATTAACTGCAACATAAACGTTTAATTAAAATTTATGCTTTTCACTGACAATGTATGAATTGACTAATAGACGTATGATAAAACTTTATTAAGAAATTTTATTACAATTAGAGCAAATACTGATTAAACTTCTTGTTATTGCTCCGACAGCAGTGTAATACATTGTTAATTCGTGTAATAAAAAGCAAACAACACACTTTTTAATTAGATTAATGCTCCAATTCTTGATTTGAATCCATCTATTAGTTTTTATGATAGACTCCTACAATGTTGAGACTTGGACGATTAAGACCAGTATAATGGAACCGCTTGATTGACTGAGACTAAGGCTAAATAAGACTGCACTAAATCTGCAATAATTTTTACTTGTAATTTTTACTTTGTGGTCTCACTTTGTCTTATCTCATTTATTTATTCTTGTTCGCAGTCAATCAGGGTCTCAGTTATCCGTTGTCTTACCTGTCTAACATACTCTGTCCCATTATACTGGTCCAAATCATCTAAGTCTTACCCTTCCTTCAATACTACTTTTATACTACTAATACATATATCTATGACATTTCGTTATTATTGTAAAACTCGATTGAAAGATATTATATTTGGCCCAGTTTTAGATATACTTTATGAATCATAATAACATTTTAAAATCGTGTTTTTCAGAAACTTTCGGTGAGTCGACGACGAGAGTATAATTAAGATTTGTGGTTTATGGCATGTTAGTAGTAGATATATTACTTTTCATTATGAAAATACATACTAGGGATATTAAATTTTCTAGGAAAACATTTTCTAATTAAAACCGCTTCTCTAAATGATGTGTAAAATTTAAAAAATTTCATTCGAATTATTACCGACCGCACATTTATCATTTCGATGATGAAAAAATATTAATTTTAATGGATTTGTTTACATGTCGTCGTGGTGGAATAAGTGGCCGCCACATTACACACTTATTAATTTGAATTAATGGCCATATTAATTTTGAAAATCAGATAGGATTTTTTAACCACAATAGATATTTAATTACAATAATAACTATATTAAATTATTTCATGAAATTGGCAAAAATTTGGGCAATGTAACTAATAGATATTTAATATATTTAATTATTTATTATATTTCATGATATTATATTATATAGAATTTATATATCATATCGAATTTTTACTAATTAATCAAAATATTTGATTAAATTTTATTTCATTCCTAATTATGTATATTCATTACACAGTGGTAGTTCTGTGTTTAGAAATGGATTTAGCCAGATACTATCTGAGGCGTTAATATCGTAGTTTAGAGATCCTATAATCTTAAGATATGTAGAAAAACTAAATAAACAAGAAACAGTAACAAAAAATCTGCAATTATGGCTTACTTTTCGACTATTCTAGCTTCACAAATTGTTAGAAACTAGAGCAAATTTATAATTTTTGATGAATACTGAGCAAAATAAAGCAAAGGGTGTCAAATTTATCAGCTTTAGAAGTTTTCTATAGATTTTTACTGTATTTTTCTTTGTTTTTCTATTACTGATCACAACTTATACTAATGATTGTGTGAAAATTTGCCAAAATATCGAATAATCGTCATGACGCATCTGTGGGAAGCTAAATAGTTAAGTTACATCATTACATATACATGTTACTATTTTGAAGCCCTTACGCGTGCCCTCTCCAAGAGCAGAGCCCAGGCGATTTTTGTATACATATTAGTTTTTGAACTCGTATTATAAAAAATGTGCTTTTTATATGTAACAATTACATTTGTTAAGAAATAAAAATATTTTTCTATTCAATTTTGTTGCTCTTGAATTTGCATTCTCATATTCAGAAGTTTGATAGAGTACTTAACTCTATTAAATGATTTGACGCCTTGTATTATGTGATTGCACGTATATTTCTACAATTGACTATAATAATAACAAAAATATGGTTCATTACCTTGCTTATCGTTTATTCAATGTTTACTGTATATTTTACATAAGTTTGAGACGTATAACAACACATACTTTTTTTTTGGCCAAACGTCTACTTTTTTAATTCTATAATATTATATATAAGCTGAAAATTTACATATATTTATTATTGGTCGGATAACGCATAAAAATTCCTTCTTTGCAAACAAGAAATATTGCAAAAGTTTGGACGGTTTTATTTTTGATAATAAAAGAAGATTAATTGAAAAAAAACTTCTTTTGCTTCTTCGTGAAATCAGCATATACCATAGGATTCCGTTTCGGGAATGAAATTGTTGCAAGCAGCGCTCTTATACGGCTTGTTTATTTTAATAAATTAGCAATAAGTGCGAATATTTTTAGTGTTGTTCATCCAACCTGTTTGAAATTTGCGCGCCGCATAAAAGATTGCCTGCGCTGCAAAATATTACCAAAGTTTTCAGAGATTTTTTTGACAATAAATCAAGATTAATTGAAGATCCTTGTACATATTTTTAATAAACATAAATTTATGTAATCTTCTTATAAGCTGGATCAAGACGCGCATAAGGTGTTTGTTGTGTATATGCACTTGTAGCTGCTGCATTTTCGTATAATCCTTGAACAAGTTATTTATATGTTTATACTACTACACCAAAAATCTCGCTTTTGCTTTTTTTATTAACAATATAAATTTTGATTTGCATAAATCAATAAAAATCATGAATTCGTAATTGGAGTGGAAATATTTAATCAGCGAGCAACAAAATTTGAATTTAAATTGAAATATATATATATACCTATACCTAATAATGATAATAAAATGAAGTCATTGTTTTTAAAATAATCTGAAAGCGAAGAGGAAGAAGAAGAAGAAGAGAGGGTGGTTGGTGTATGTATGTATGTGGAAAGTTACGAAGATAAAACACTTCCAATTTCGAGAATGCTTGAAATTTATGTGTGCTTTATACGAAATATATAACGCACCTGCTACATGGCGAAGTCGAAATTACCAAATTATGCGAGTAACCACTCGTAACTTATTTATAATAAAGATCATTTTATAACTATACATTTTTTTTTGATTCTGACTATTGTGTTGTTAGATTGCGTCACAATTTTATTAGTTATGCAAACAACTATCGCCGGTTTGCTGCTTTTATTGCAACGATGAAAATAATAAATAAATTTACAGCTCGTAAAGTTTAATGAGCTTTACAACAATTGATGATTATTTAATTTTTTTTCATTCACTTGAACAATGAAATCAGCACAGTGTAACAAATGATAATTTGTACAAAGAAGCTGAACGAAAAGTGCAAGTTTCTTTAAAAAAAGTAACAGAAACAGAATTAAGTTTGCTTTCTAATTGTAAGAATAAATTTATAAAAATTGTAATACATTTTAGCACTTACATCGTGGTCCGAAAATTTTCTAGCAAATTTAGTAATTTTTAGTGCAGCACCAAAATTATTTTTTAGCATCACCACGTCCTCTTAAACCAAAAATATTTGCTGGATTTTTATTTGCGTGTAAATTTTTGCAACTTTCTTCCAATTTTTCTTTGATTTTTGGCATTTTCTATCAAATTCTGTATGGAACTTCATCACTATTGGCTGAGAATCGAGAAGAAGTGCCTTCTTCTCGATTTTCAATCAATTTTAATAAAAATCGTTAAATATTTTGATGGAAAATGCCAAAATCAAAGAAAAATCAAAGAAGAAAGTCGCAAAAATTTCCTCCGCTAAGAAAAATCCATCAAAAATTTTTGGTTTAAGTGGACGTGCTGGTGCTAAAAAATAATTTGGGGCGGCACTAAAAGAAACTTTTCGGACAACCCACGTATGTATCATACTATTTTATACTAACAAATCATTGGCTACATCAATATTTTTTACATTCTCTTAGAGAAAAAAAAACAGGTTCAAATCAACAATAGAAAATTATGAATTAATGAACAAGCAATAAAGAAACTTATTTAATATTGTAATACATGCTAATTACATGTTGTAGATTTTTTGGTACGTGGCAATATTTATTCTAACGTAAATAATAATATAATTTATCGTATAAGTTTTAATTAATAAATTAATGTTTAGTTTATCAAATCTTTCGAAAAGGCTGCCGCTCTTTTTGCTCTTTTGATTCTCTGCAACAACACACAGCGAAACAACGAACAAAAAAATTAATATATATTATAGAACATAACTGAAAGTTAGTGAATTATTAAATCGAGCGTAATAATTTAGTAAGCGCGCAAAAGCAAAAAGGGCATTATCCTAGTGCACTAGTCATTATTCATAATGAATTTATAATGAACTTAAAAAATGTATAATATAAGATCTTGTCATTATCAACGAGCAGTAACACAAAAAGGGTTTATAGGAATTCTCTACTCTGTAATATTAATTTCATCAAAAATTTAGACCAAAGTAAAAAATCATATTATATACCTACACATTTTTCCCATGTTGCATATTATCTGGGAAACAATCGAAGTTACATGCGTGATGAGGGTTAAATCCTCTCTTAGTTACAGGATTAAATTGGGCTTTAGACGGCTTCCAATTCCTTGATTGAAGTTACCAACAAGAAAAAAATTAGTAGCTTTAATCAATGTAAATTTTTAACATTCGCAGCTCAAAAAAAACAAGTAAAAAACTTTTTTATGCAACATTCATTATTCATTTGATAATTATAAAAGTTTACCAAGGGAGAAAATTCATCGGCCTTAAATTTATCTTTATTGAACGTTGTTGAAGCGCCTCGTTTTTTTTCAGCAACGAGCGCATATAAAAATTGCGAAAACGTCGCATTGTTTTTGATTTAATAAACAATAATAAAGTATTATTTATTATTATAGAGGTGCGTTTCAATGTGCATGTAGAATACATTTTGATTGGAAATACTTTATTATGAGTAATTGCTAAATAAATAAACGATAATGGGCGCGTCGTACAATAGCGTCAAATAAAAAATAATAATGACTCTGTATGTGCACCATACATACAACTCTCTCACTCAAAAAAATTTATATATTTTATGTTGTTGAGGGCGCATTTTCATTGTATTGTGAATAAAAATGTGAATACGGCGGAGCAGAGGACCTCGTGCAATCACACCCGGCCCGACCGGTCGGCATGACATTGATTGACAATTTATGCTGGACTGTCGGTTTTAAAGCAATCAATAAATCAGTTTACTGTGCATGATAATCTAACAATTTAGTCAGATCTGTGTTTAACCACAACCGTTTTCAAACATGAAATCTCGTTATTGGTAATCATTATTTACGTTCGATTGTTTTTTTTTGTACAAGCTTTTGTACGCTGCTATAAGCAGATTATCAAAAATTTATTTATTCTAAGTAAATTATAACGGTGATTCGATTTTTGAGGTTTCCTGTCTATAAATGACGTTTTTATTTTATTTATTGTACGTTTTGCCTGGATTGGTCTATACCTATTTACCTATTTACATTTTAAAGTTTTTATTTTACTTCAAACTGTTCCAAATATTGCAAATATTGTTATTTATTAGAAAAATAGTAAAAGATAAGACTTAACCCTTTTTTAGATACAATTTTCACAAATAAACGTGCACTAACTTTGCTGAATGATAAAGAATTACCTACCTCTTTTCCCTATTTTGCGTTTTGCATGAGGGTTTTATAATTCTGAAGATACATAGATGAGAGTGTGCTAAATATGGAACAATATGTAATAATAGCAAAATAAGGTCCAAAATTTATTATAAATGGTAAATTTTAAAAATTTGTATTGAATTTAATTTACAGTATTGTACTAAAAAATTAGCAGAAACAGCATTTATATTTTTTAGTCTCACTATGACAAAATAGAAACTTTGTCACTAATTAATAAAAATAACAAATTTTTGCTGTAACTAAACGATGGTGTATCATGGCCTATTAATTTTGGTACGATAAATTTGGTATAACTAGAGTGTGAGTACTTATACTAGGCTGAAACTTTCTGTAAACATTTGGTGTATGCGGATGCATTACTTATCATCGAAACAAAATTGATCTTACTACTAAATTCTATAAATAATATTTGTTGTAAAAATATAAAATAAATAGCTATTTACGAAACTTAATCCTTTCACTACTATTGAGATACATATGTCCTACTAAATACACTTTCTTTACTTTTCGCTTAAAGTATCCCTAGAAATAATTGAAAAAAGAGTTTAATAATAAAAAGTGGACAAGTTTTCTTAGTAAAATATTTTGAGAAAAATAAATTCAATTAAAAACTTCATGTATGAAACTTTGCTAGCTCTTATATTATTTTAACTTAATTTCCAGTTAGTCAATTTATTTAAAATTGATACATATCTATTATTTGATATAATATGTTTATACAAAAAATTGAAATACGGATAAAAATTAAACGTTTGATGTTTTCCTCGTGTAAATCGTATAAAGCTAACAATAAAATACGAAATGTGTTCAAATTTCTATTAAATTACAAGTGCAATAAAAATTATTGTATTATTTCACTTGCTATTAGATGACATTTTACAAATTAATTCATATCTATTATAAGATAGGTATATATTTATACAAAAAATTGAAATTTATTGAATATATCTAAACGTTTGATGTTTTCCTTGTGCAAATCGCATAAAGCTAACAATAAAATACGAAATGTGTTCAAATCTCTATTAAATTGCAAATGAAATAAAAATCAAAATGTACGTTCAATGTTGAATGTTGCACGTACACAAAAAATATTATTATATTTCTGTCATTTTTCAAAACGTACACCAAACGGAAATTGTCTTTTCGTACTTTAGATTTTAGTTATGTGTATTAAGCGACACACTTCATACCATCATGCAATGTGCATGGCTCACACTATTATTATACAATTTTAAACACATGGGCTTTCATTGTAATAAAAAAAACACACAACGAAAACGAAGCAAAGCCTGAATGATGAGGAATGAAAATAAAACTTTTGCGTGTTGTTGTCGGTCGAAATGTTAGTTCTCTCGATTTTTTTTCGAGACCGCGTGCGCTTTCGTTTGTACACACAATTCGTGATTGACACGCACTGTATTTATTAAATTAGCGCCCACTAGACTTGATGACCTTCGATATAATTTAGCAATTAGATTAGTTACGTCTCGCGCGATGCAAATTTTTACTTCACACTTGTTTTTCACAGGAGGCAGGGAATAATTGATATCATGCTGAAATTTATTATGAAGGATAATAACGTTATGGCCAAAGTCTTGATTAGGTTTTCGGGTGGAAATTGATCCGTTGGGATGCCAAACAGAAGGGAAGCAACGCGATTTTTCCATCGCAGCGCAGCTTTAAGATGCTAATTATCACTTAAATAACTCATGTTTTGTTTGATAACTTTCCCAACATTTCTCATCATCATCATCTACAACTTTACGCAAACGTAATCAAGTATTTATTAAGAAATGTATTTATTTTATTGTCAATATAAGTCATCTTGTTTGTTTATTATTAATTGAAATTAATTGTTTTTGTACTACAAGTTTGTGGATGTGATGGATTTTCTGTGTCAGCTTTTGTTCGCAACAATTCCCGCCTTTAGCGCAAAAATGCGTTCTTTTCATATTTCTCGTTGTCATTAGCTTATCAAAGATGTTAATTATTATAATAATAAATTATTACATACATTAACTGATGCATGCTGACAGCGTGCGTAAATAATTTTATGAAATTGTCTTGACCAGGTACGAAGAAGAAGAAGAAAAAAAATGATTTTTTGGTTGATAAACATCTTTTCGATGGATTAAAGCGTCGATTAAAGTAATAATAAGATTCAAGAAACGAGATGATTGCATACGATAACACACACAACTTTTTTCCCGCAAATTTAGCGAGCTGGCAACGCAAGAAAATCATTTATCAAAAAAAAAGCGCGCACTATATGTTAAAAAATCCACTGAATTAATAATAATCATAATAAAGATATCTTAAAATCTGTCTGGATATTTCGGGTGGTCAAGTCTCCCCGTATTTAAATCGATTATCATCTGCATTCAAAAGGATGCTTTTTTATATTATATTAACTGTGTGTGTGTGTGCGCTAAGAAAGACATCTAAATAACAATACGAATATCATTCTTATTCTCGTATTCCCATTATTCGTCTGCCACAATTTTATTAACAATATAGATGTCTTTAAAACGAACCCTTTCTTCTTCACCACGTTATTGTTGTTGGCTTTTTTATAATTCAAATTTCAGGCAACGCAACCACCTGCATGCAAATCGGCGGCCGCCCGTCAAAATTAATTAATCGAATCATTTTCTTCAAAACAACGACGAGAAAGGCGTGCACGTATAAAGTTACATTACTGACTAGAATTGTAATAAAAAAACACTCACTATACATACATACATACACCATATACTTGTATTGTATAATATGCGATGATGTTTTTTTGTTCCACCTGCCTATGTGTAAGTGATACAGCTGTTTGTTGATTACGATTCAAAAGACTTCAAACGTTTAAGTATCATTGTAATGCTAATATTCAAAATATTCATTATTGCTCAATTCAATCTCTCGACGGCGATCAACGAACAACGCGTGTATGTGTAGGCTTTAATGTATTACCTGTACATAAATTTTTTCTCTCACTCAAACAGTTTGTAGGAAAAATGGATCATTTTTCATTTAACAAATT
>JARJDW010024462.1:0-11072 GCA_030264715.1 Adinopsis sp. GC000173 | reverse complement strand
GGTTTTTGATATCGAAGAAAATTTTATTTTTCAAATCTAAACAAAAATTATTTCTCTGTATTAAATAATAAAGTGATAGCTAGCAACATCATTCCATTTTCCTCTTCTCGTTAAGTTGTATTAAACATATTGTGGAAAACCTTGGCCTTCAGGTACTTCCGTTTCTAACAGGATGAAGCTATGCGGTTGCGTGAATTTATTTCGGATTGAGTTCTTTCTTTGGGGGACACCTGAAGATCAAGGTTTTCATAAGAACGGCTCCTAAAGTACATCACTCCTAATAGCAGCATTGTAGAATATTATTTATCACACTTACAACTAAGAGAAATAATTTTAGATTTGAAAAATAAAAATTGCGATCTCAAACAACTTTTATAAATCGCTTTCTGGAATGTGAGATTTATGCCAAGACGATTCTCAGATTTTGAATTTTGTTTATAGCCCGCTGATGGCCTAATCTGGCTATAGTTTGTTGTATATTTCACTGGAATATCGCTGTAAATCAGCGTTACATTTTTATCTTCATCATTCTTTCGTTGTAAAAATTATTTTTTTCAAATACATAACCCTACGGTTCAGTTTAGGAATTTATCTTGTATAAATTCGGCACTGAATAGAGTACATCGGTGATATACATCGCGATAAAGCGTATATGATTGAAAAATTCAGTTTTTGTGAAACTAGGATTTTCAAAATTAAAAAAATCCAGCCATGACTTCTCATCCAACTCAATATCATATTCGCTAATTGTAATTAGGTTACTTGATGGCGGTACGCCTGGTGGTTCTCGCTGTGATAAACTCAGCAGATTAATTATGTTACTACGATCCTCTGACATCGACCTGCAAGCAATTCAATTTATTTCAAGAGTTATCAGTAATTTAAAAAGAATACAAGGAGTGAAGTAATGTAGTTGATTGTGAAATTTTTTTCTTGGTGAAACCCAAAAATAGGTAATAGATAGAATACCTTAGGCCAGTAATAGTCAACCTTTGTTTTATGTGTCTTTCCGAGCAATAATATTTTCTAGCAGTCTCTCAGAACTTCAGTAAAAGTACATAACCTCAAATATACACGTAGATTGTCAAACAAAAAAGGGGCCTCCAGGAAGAAATTTTTTTTAAACTCGCGTTTTATGAAATGCCAGTCCCTGGCAGCTCCTTTATTTGTTTCACATAATTGTACTTAATGTGAGAGTGCAATCGCGTACAAATGCCAAAATACAAAATTTAGTTATTTATTTAACTTTTAAAGAAAACTACATAGTTTGGCATTATGTATATATTTGGCACAAAATTTAAATTGATCGTGACAGGAAGATTAATTTTTATAGGTTTTATAAAACAAAAATTTAAAGTATTATACTGATTCTAAGAACACTTGCCATCCATTATAACAGCCCAATTAAAAACCAGGTTGACAACTACTGCCCTAGGTCAAGTAACATTTACGGGTCCCTTCAATGCGTTTTCTTTCGAAAACGGGCCCTAGGCTATTGCCTTATTCTTCTTGCGGGTAAGACACCATTGAATAATAAGCCTGGAAATGGAAAAAGAAAAATTACCTTCTAGTATCTCTATCGTATAAGGATAGCGTTAATGTGTTTTTAGCACTTTGACTACGCCTAACATCTACCGCTGTTTTTCGAGGTCCCGTAGTAGCTGATGGACATGCACCTGGCCGTGCTGGCATGTAAGCTTTTAACGAATTAATAATTTTATACAATCGTCGTATTTCCTGCTCTTTCTCAAGCACCGTACGCCGCAAATGATCATTCTCCAGCGTTAAATTTGTCATTAGATGTCGATTTTCAATCTCTTTTGACAAGCAGGTGAATTTCTACAAAAAAAAGCAAGAAAGTTTTATTTTTTTGGAATATTAGATGAGCGTGGTAGTAATACTTTTTGCGGTTGTATTGCTATTGTTTCAAAAGTTTTCGTCTTGCGCTTAAATGTCTCTTCGGCTCTTCGTAACTTGACTTTTATCAAATCTTTCTCGCTTCTCAGTTTCATATTTTCTTGTTTCAGTTGCATCACCATTCCTTTTAAATCTTCCAGCTGCAATGTACAATTAGTCATATGGAAATTTATATATGTAAGTACTTACATCCTCAGGCATTTTTTCGGTGTGATGTTGTTGTATACGTTATTCCAGTGTTCAGGCATATAATGTTTTCAGTTATGTTGTTTGTTTGATCGATAGTAGTAATAGTAGGGCTAGAATTAAAAATGCATGATTTGAGTAAATTGATTTTTCTGATTTACAATGGGAAAATGGGTACTCACATGACGTTTCTAGAACTAGTTTCTTAAATAACAAAAATTTTGATGATTGTTTTAAATGATTATCAAATGTCATTCAATTTACAATTGGCACTTTCTATGCTTTCTTGACTCGAAACAATTAAATTGACTGATACAATCTTTAAGTTAATTTTATTGTAAATTATCATTATTTAAAAATGATAATACTTATTTTGAAATCGTAGTATATTTTTTTGCTTAGCCGTGCGTGCGGATTATTCCTTCTCACAAATAATTAAAAGAGAGGAGAGAAAAATTAGATGTTGGAAGAGCTTCCATGCCAATTCTAATTACAAATACTGTAATAAATTGTCTAGAATGATTATAAACACGTGATCAATGTTCTAATTGCAGAATCGGAATGTTAATTATATTGTACAATAATACTTAGTAACAATTTACAAAGTAAATATTAAATAATAAGTGTTTGGTTTTTCCACGTTTTTGGATTATGTGATTAATTTGAATAATCAAGATTGCGTGTATTAGATTTTGATATTGAGAGGGGGTATCTGCAAAGAACGCAGAAGGTAAATTCAGTCTTTGCCAGTGATTTCCAACATGTGGGGTTGTGATTTCGTAGGGGGCATTATAGTCTATCACAAGGGGGAATGTAACTGTACAAAGAAAAATTTATTACACTGAAAATTTTGAATTTTGTGCAACTTTAATTGACTTCTATAGCATGTGTCCTTTATGAGTCACAAATGAAAACAAGGTTGGAAACCACTGCTCTACACATTAGTAGTTTCTACACCTATTCTAAATGTCTTTTATAGCTGTTAATAGTGGGGTGATTATTTCTTAATTTGTTGTATAATTGTCACTCTATTTATTTCATATTCAATCTGTAGAAATAAATTACAGTGCAGTAAAAATCCTAATTTATTCGGTAGCTTTTTATCTTAAATTTAAGTAACTTTTTTGTCTCTATAACGCTTGCTTTATTTAGTATTAAAAAATGTGATAATTTTTGTAAATTTATGTGCCATTTGATCAAATTTCTTTAATTTAGGAATTAAAATTTTAACACCAATATCAGTAGAGTACAGCAAAATATATGTTTTATCTAAATACATAATTACTAAACAAAATAATTATTTAATTGATACATACTTAGAAATTATTCCGGATTGCGTTATATAAACGAAGCAGCTCGGTTTCCAATACACTACTGCATGATTTGAATTAAAGTTATAACATATTTATACACACACATACATATATATCTTAATTTTTCTACTATTATAACGCAATGAAAGTTTCTACAAACAAGTTTCAAACAATGTTTTATCGATTCTATGTTTTAGAGAATAGGTGACTATATCATCATAGTCATGTAAGTCTTAATGTAGGTAGTAAATATGTAAATACCTATATGAATATGATGTAGGTTAATTCGAATCGATAATCTTTTTAAATATTAATAATGATTGGTCTTTGATTTGAATTTAACATAATGCTATAGCGAATTTATTTAACGTCCCGTTTGTATGCAAATTTTGCAACTATTTATAAAGCATAATCAATTTTATGATAGGTATTAATATTTGATTTGAGAATTTAACTAGTGGTGTTTTCTAGTGCCTAATTAGAGAATCTTTTACAAACTAGTGATGGGTGTTTGTGTTTAACTTTATATTATTGGGAAAGATATTGTTTTATTTCTATAATACATGTGGTGTAAACCCAAATATGGTTCCTGGGCAAGATTACATTTTATAATATACAGCACATTTCATAGAAATGCAATTAATTTATTTATAAAATATAAACATTCAAATAAAAATGTCTGAACAAATATTAATTTATCGTAGAAGACTGTAAAACTTTCAAAAACTTTATTTAAAATTATTGATTGCGAATTTATGCTCATTTTTGTTATGAAAGGTACACTTGTCCCCCGATTTACACGCTAGATCAGTTCCTAGGAAATCCGTGTAAATCGAAATTGCCATTTTATCCATATAAAACCGTGTAAATCGAAAGATATCAAGAAAAACATAACTAATTTTGCATTATTTATTTATATTTTACGCATGATTATAAGATTAATTTGAATACTATTACAAATAGCACTAATTTTAATCATAATGAGCGGAATCTTGGAATTAATGATACGAAACTGTTATTACAATAGCTAATTATCTACAAGAAAAAATAATAATTTGCAGATTTTCAAGAAATGGTGAATTCTGAATGTCGTCAAAATTCATTTCTCATAAACATTTCAATATTTATGTGGTAGATATAGGTTACAGGACGTATAATCAGATTTATTATATAAAGTTTGTTATCGGTTACATTAATTAAAATTTTTTTTCAACACATAGTTTTCTTAGCATGATAGAATTATTTGCAAAACCGTGTAAAAAAGTACCGTGTAAATCGAGGGATAAGTGTATTAACAATTTTATGCCTATGATAGAGATAGAGCTTATTTAATTTAATCTACGTTATTATTTATTTACTTAGCAAAGTTGATTTTTAAATTACATATTATAAATATACCTAAACATTTTTGTGATCAAACATTTATTTATTGAATTTATTGATCTACCTCTATAGTTAATATATGCTAGTGTTGTCAATAAATAATTACCTACATTTTAAATTTATACCATCTGGCCGGAAGTACACATTGTTAATTACATATGAAAATATTAGAAGGAAATTGCCATACAATTTCAATACAAATCTAGCTAGTCGAAGATAGGTGACACTACCGAACAACAATACAGAATTAAATATTTTGAAAATAGATAACATTTAATTAAAATGATAAAACAACTATTGTTGTCCATGCATGTGGTTTCATTTATTATTAATAATGCATATATTATATGCTATTGATTTTATTCAAGCAAAATGTTTAATTAAATAATAAAACAACTTGGCAAGTTCCCACGTTGAACCTATAAAATTTATTGTAAATTTTTAAAGCCAATACCCTTTGTTTGAAGCAAAAGCGCATTTGAATATATCCATCAAATTTTATTTCTTTAGTTCCAACAAAAAAAAATGCATAAAAAGATTTCTTTGAGAATACCACCTTCGTCAAATTTATCGATGTAGGGTAGGTATAGTCTGTTTCAGGAAAACCTCTTCCTTCTTCATCTGCAAGATTTGTGTCGCCCGTTTTGAACCTCTGGAACTATCTTTCAATTTGCCTTTTGCTGATTGTTCCCTCGCTGAAAAGTTCGTTGAGATCGCGAAATGACTTTGCCGCCTTCCAACCTTTCTCAAAGTGGTAGGGTATAATATGGTGCACATAAAGATGATTTTTGGTACGCATTTTTGTTCCTAAAAGAGAAAAGATTACTTTTATGAGAAAAAATAATAAACAAAACGACAATTTTTGTAAGATAACAATGGCGTGAAAAAGCCGCAATAATTCTGCGCCAACCTAATAAGATTTCCAATTATCGAAGTAACTGAACTAAAATGGACACAAATGCATTTCGTGCACTTATTTCATCTCTTATACGTTCTTGTTAATAATAAATTACGAATAATTTGAATTATATATGTGGTTAACCAATTTAGTTCCCGAAGTTATGACAACATCATATTTTTATTATTAAAGATGTAATGTATGCGAGATAAATATAAAATAAGGGGGAAACAAACAATTCACTTGATATTTTTCACAGTACGTTTAAGAAAATTATTTATGTAAATGTAAATTTATGAAAGCGAATACATTAAACGTAAAAGTTTAGTTGTTTTGTTTGATAAAAAAACATTTATTTAATAAATAAAGCCTTTAGGTATGGATAAAAAATGTTAATTCTTACACAAGGCAAAAGAAACATGATCAAATTACCTATATTCAATACCTCATTAATAATTTATTCTTATTCATTTGGAACCAATGAATTTGGAGATGACTAATCGTCCAAAGGCGCCAATATAATAACGAATACATAATATAATATATCAAAAACGAAAAAACTATTTGATTACATTCATAGAATTTTTATATATTTTGGGCTACTGAAAAAATCATGACTGTCGTACAATTTAGTCGATTTTTCTCCTTTTTTATAGACGTAAATATACCAAGAGGAGCTTCGCAGGGAAGAAATCGATTTGTTTAATAAAAAATTCATTTTTCTATTGTCATTATTTATATAATCACCCAAAATAGTAAAGAAACATGACAAAACATGGGTTATTAATAGAGTTAGCGCCTCTATTCAAAGATAAACGTTATGTGGTATAAAATTCTCTATTATATTAGGTGATTCCATAAGTTCGTGCCCGATTTGCGCGCTTGCAGAAACATTCCTTTTTAACTGTGCTGTTATCAATTTTATAATCATATTATTTACTAACAGTGAACTACAGGTCCAGTAAGTTAACATAAGCTTAAAAAAAGTTGTGTGCAGGATTAGTATTCAAAATGGAAAATGATAACTTGATAATGTCATATTATACATATCCGAACTCAAAAATGGAATGAGAGTTGGTACTGCTCCAAAAAATATTAAAAACGTTTTATTGCGATCGTGCTCTTGCTCTAAGGATAGTTAAAAAGTGGTTTGGTCGATTTCAAAATGGTGATTTTAATTAAAACCATCAAATTCGCTCCGAGTTCAGTTTGTTCCGTTCTGTCAGAATGTGCGGAACCCTTATATCGAGTTTCGAAGTATAGTCAGATTTTTTTAAATGACGAAATACTGTCGATTTGTCAACATTTAAGTTCTCAGCAATCTCTTAAGTCGAAATTCTTGGATTGCTGTTCACCAAATCACGAATACAGTCATTATTAATGCTGAAAGGTCGCGCAGCGCGAGGTTGATCGTTTAAACTGAAATTACCATTTTTAAATAAACCAAAAAACTTTTTAACTGTTGTTAGAGATCCGAATAAACATCTTCATTATTTTTTGTAGTAGTACCAACATTCACTCCTTTTGTAAATTCGTATAATATGACATGTCGCATATTCAACTTAACATCTTCCATTTTGAATAATAACTCTGCACACGGCTTAATTTAAGTTAACCTTTTATTAAGCTTATGTTAACTCACTGCACCTGTAGTTCACTGTCAAAAATAATATAATCATAAAATTGATAACAGCACAGTCAAAAAGGAATGTTTCTGGCAACGCGTAAATCGGGCACGAACTTATGGAATCACCTAATATGTATAACAACCTATGTATCTTGCTTTTTTTCAATATATTCCGATCATCATTAATTTATTTATAATAAATATTTTTTTTCTAATTAATTACATTCTATTCTGTTGGCCTGGCTTCTGAAATAACTATTATGAGCCGCAATTTGTGCATCCCTCTCTCATACAGTATTTGTTGCATTTTGTAAGATATAGAGTCTAGAGATTCGACGCAGCATTCGTCTCTTCTTATACTCCGTTTTCTAGAGTAAATAAAACGCCAACAACGTTTAATATCTTAATGTTCCATCCGAAATAATCTTCGTGTCACTTCTGGTGACTTTTTACGTTGAGTAAAAGTTGGCAGTTTATCAAAAAGCGCATAAAATGCATAACGGGGAAAAATGCGCTTTAGCGATTCCACTATTACATTTATAAAACAGATGTACGTATAACTTCTTGTTCGATACAAGAAAACAACTGCAACTATTGCAGGCAGATTGATTAATGTCCTCGTCCTAGTCGTCGATTATAAAAAAATATATTCTATATATATATGAGATATTGTATACTACATAATATAAATTAGTTAATTTATTGCACACAAACTGTGCCACTCTACGTGCAGCTAACTCGTTTTAATTATAATAATTACATAGGCGTTTCAGCAAAACCAGAAGAATGTTCGAACTTAATAACATTTTCTAAGGAGAAGCGAGAGAGGATCAAATCAATAACGAACATTTGTTGTGGATATAGCCAGTAGTATGCATTTAATTGTTTCATTTCGGTTATAGAAATATATATAATATAATACGTTTGGTTTTAATAACGCGCCTCGTCGAAAAAGATATTTTATATATTAAAAATTGATTTCTTAATTTTGATACTACACACACACTCTATGTGCTCGGCTTGACTGGGTGGTTGGTGGGATCGGGGGTTGATGGACGATTTTTTGTACTGTAATGTTGATGCTGTTAGTTTAAATGGGTGTTGTAAAAGTTTCGCAGAAGAAAATTGGCGATTACGTTTGAATTTCCTTTATTGCCAGCATTAACTATTAGCTAATTTTATCATATTGCTCGTCCACTTTCATCTTATTTACAATTTACAGCCTTTAAATGTTTACGGCTTCAAGAAATTACATAATTAGTAAAAGCTGCGAATAAAATTTTGTCATTACTTAATAATTCAATGTGAAAAGCGAAGAAAAATTACTATTAAAACGGCTAAAATTTGAAATTTAAATAAGCAAAATAGTCAAATTTTTAATAGTATTTAGTAGATAGAACGTGTGGGCCCAAAAGTAATTGGACTGAGATATTTTTGCTCATTTTTACGCATTTTCCGACTGATTTTCGACAATTCTATCAGTTGCCGACAAAACACTGTAAAAATCGCTTAAATAATATAGTTAAACTTGATTTTCACACATTTTTCATGCTATTTTACAGTGTTTTTACCGAAAATTGACAGAATCGGCCTTTGCGGAGGTAGCCCCGGTCGAAATACGTCAAAAATCGTTTGGAAGATGCATGAAAAACACTAAAATATCAAATCTTTAACTTTTTCATTGCTTTTTGCGCATTTTTCGAGAGATCTTTGTAATACTTTTACCAAAAATTATTAGAATAAAGCCAACTCGAGGTGGGAAGGTAAAAATTCTATGAACATCGCCTAAAAATTCCATAAAAATCAAGTCCACCCATTTGTCAAATTTGATATATACCTTTCTGAAGGTAGCCATGGCCGAAAAGCGTATCGAAAATCGCTGAAAAATGCGTGAAAATACAAGAATTATTCAAAGAATATAATGAACAGATCCTAAAGCAAATTCTCTGCGATATTTTGATAAAGCTCTATTTCAAATTAAATTGTTATTATTAAAGAATATAATTCATTACTTAATAATTTAACATTATTTTTGCCTCGACAACTCTTCACACTATATATATGCATTAAATTCGCTAAACAAAACGTTTTGTTGACTTTCGACGAATTATACACGCATTCCAGAGGCTAGTATCTCACATATTGTATTAATTAGATTTCTATATTTTGATAGCACGCTGCATCTTTATTTATGATCAACAATTTATGATTAGTATCAAATTTGGCACATATATTTATAGCTTCAATTTGATTAGATTATTATAATAACTAACTATTAATCGCACAATAATACATATAATCTATACCGGATCACGTTAACGATGAGACCACTCGAAACAGCTGCCTATTTGTTAATTAATTCCATTTAATTATTGTACAGGGTAGCGAGAAGGTGAAATTAATTAATATCAGCACATTTCTAGCTACGTACTCTGTACTCCTGATGTGCTGAAAACAAAGATCTGGCGTGCATCAACTTTTCATTTACCTATTACTCCTATTTACTCTCGATTGTGTTTAGAAAATCATTTGTTAGACATATAGTCTTGTATGTTTTACCACAGACAATATAATATACAGATGGGACATTCTATACATTTTCCAAATTTAGGAAAAACGTATACTTGGTTGCGACATTTATCGCATAGACTTTTATGACATAACCTGCATTTTACAAAAAAAAGGTTAGCAACGTTGCCAAATGTTTGCGGCTTCACAATTTTATATACTAGACATTGAAGCGTTTCTAAACGCAAGAGCTAGTTTTAATCATTTAAAACGCAACATAATTCATTTTTTTTATTATTTACTATAAAATCGACTGTACTTTCAAATATAGTAAAAACAGGGCTATTTAAATGGCAACAGCGGATACATTTTTGAAGTGCCATCTACTAGAAATATATCTTACTATAAAAGAGGACTGGTGGCGTTCGTAACGTTCTCTCCCAAAACTACAAAAAATTATATGTTTTCTCTCATACGTATTGTCCCATCTGTATATTATATTGTCTGTGGTTTTACTATGCATTCTGAAAATCGATTTGTACATCGTCTTAGCTGTGAAAGAAAAAAATTAAAAGAGTGTATATAAAGAATAGGATGTGACAAATAAGTAAAATACCTAATAATCGCAACAACTTCATGCATCCCTTGGTTTTCCATAGTCTTTGCATCCTTGCAATATATATACGCGTATTTTTTTCTTCAATATGCAAAAATTTCATATGGATTCTGGAAAGGAAGAGCGAACGCCATGCCATGTACATACAGCCGCTACCACAAGAATCCGATCGCTTTTTCAAATTTACCGCCTTATGGAATACGCGTAAATGTGTACAGAGAGTCGTAGTTGGCGTTGTACCATTGAAATAAGGCATACTACTAATTTATTACTGGATATTCGTGGTTGGCTTTGTTTATTCGCTTAGTGTCAATTTCGATTGCAGATGACCGGATTCTTGTGGTAGCGGGTGTATGTTTTACAATGCATTCGGAAAATTGATTTATCCAGCGTCTTAGCGGTGTGCACAGCAAACAAATTAAAAGAGTATATAAAAAATTGTATTCGACAAATTAAAACCTAATAAAATTTACTTTTTACAGATTGCTTAATGATTGCAACAATTCCATACATCCCTTGGTTTCCCAAAGTTTATGATGCCTTTCAATAGGCAAAAATTTCATATGGACTCTGGAAAGGAAAAAAGCGCACGCCTTCTATATGTTTTACGATGCATTCGGAAAA
>JARJDW010024461.1:0-12839 GCA_030264715.1 Adinopsis sp. GC000173 | reverse complement strand
CATTAATAATTCAGGGACTATACTGTGTGAGGAACCTTGGAATAATTACAACATGGAAATAAAAAATAAGAACGTACGGCTGTTGTGAGTTGATAATAAAAAATTCAGACATTTTTTGGCGAGTGCTCAAACGGCGGCAGTTTATGCAAATACTAACGACTTTTAACAATAATAGATTTTTCCGTACGAAAGACACCACTCCGATTTCAATTTAATGCAATTTAAATGAACGTGTACAACACAACCCTTTTCCGAGTCGTAACGCACCCTTGCATGCTGCCACTGACAGTTGTTGCTGATTATCATCATCACTCTTGATAGATTTTTTCAATTCAATTATATTGTTCGAGGTGTAAAAGACTTTTATTTCTGCTAAAACAACAGCTCACAATACTAAAAATTGTTTTGTTATCGTGTAGGGTTGATGCACTTTGGTTTTCGGCTGTGGATTCGCCTCCTCGTTCGATTTACTCAATAACGATTTGCCTGTAATTAGCGATTAATTTATTGTTTACGCTAGATTAATGTGCAAATAAACAAAATTTACCATCGCCGCCGTCGCATGTGTACGTTGTAATAAAGCGCGTATTATCCGGACTGGATTTGAAAGATTTGGTGCAAGATACCGCATTTTCGGGACACTCAATTTCATGGCATAAACGCACTACAATTGCAGACAATTAATTTAATGTGCAACAATTAAAAGAAACAAAAAACAAACTTACATTTACTGTCGCAGGTAATTAATGCGACGCAAACAAGTAATGTAATAACAACTATCAGTTTCATTTTCAAGTTTCGTTGTGTTATTTACTGCTCTGTTTCTGTTCTACTTTATATTTATACGATTTATTATGATCTTGAACTATCGACTAGATAAGGTGTTAATTGGAAGTGCAGTAGCGTAACAAGCGGAGCGTTAAAAATTTAATACGACGCGATTTTAATTGCAATGACTGAAATATTTGCATGCATAGAATGTGCATTTTTCGCATATATCTGCAGCAGCAGCATATATTTACTGTTGTACCGTTTTTCATTGTGAAGTCTGCACATAATGCACAGTATTAAGTGCATTTAAAATTATCTATATTTAATATTTAATCTATAAAAAAGTGTCATCTTCAATATTCGCTGCTTATAGATAGCGATTTTTATGCTATGTACTATGTGTCTGGCCAAGACGGTTTTAAAAACAACAGCGTTTTATAGTTTTATATTACTAAAAAGCATTAATGCACCATCAAATATTTATATACGTGGAAAATAAAAATATTGATATCCCACTTTTATTATGTTTATGTCGCATAAGTTTTTTGCTGGGGAATTATCCTTTAAAAATGTGAGCTTGGGCGGAATATAAAAATATCAGGTGTTTTACGGATTTGTATCTACTTTGAATGCGATTCAGAAAAAGAATTTTGCACAGAGCAGAACACACTTTTATCGTATGTATGCATGTATGTATGTACTCGAACAAAAATTACATCAAATATTTATTATATAAAACCAACAATTTAGTATCATTTTGTATACCTACATGATATATTTATACGATTATAACTATAGTACTCAAGTACATTAGGAAGTTTATATTTATGTGTTTAATAATAATGCAATTAGATTAAAGCCAACGATAAACGTGAATTAAAAATCAACAATTTCAGAAATGATGTTATTGTAGGTACATATAGCATTTATAGATTTTTTTTAATTTGAAGTAAAAATATACGATAATTTTACGTTCAGCCCAAAGAGATAGCTAATATTAGTTTCCTATCACAAAGTGAGAAATTTATGTATGCACAAAAGTATATCGAGATGCCATAGTAAAAAACAGTGAAAAACACTGAAATTCATCGAAAAAATAATTTAAGAAACCGTGAAACACACTGACTTTCTTCGAAAAAAACAGTAAAAACCAGAAAAAACACCGAAATGCATCGAAAAAACAGTAAAAAAACAGTGAAAACAGTGAAAACAGTGAAAAGATTGAAATTCATTAAAAAAACAATAAAAACAGTGAAAACAGCGAAAAGCACTGAAATTCATCAAAAAACAGTAAAAAAAGCAGCGAAAACACTGAAATTCATCAAAAAACAGTAAAAAACAGCGAAAAACACTGAAATTCATCGAAAAGCAGTAAAAAAACAGTGAAAACACTGAAATTCATCGAAAAAACAATGAGAAACATGAAACCTACATAACAACAAATTGCCAGTTTTACTTTATTTAGTTATTTTTAGTTGAGCATTTTCTATAGTTTGTCAAAACTAAAACCAACTAACCGGAATGTAAAGATACTAATAAATTGAACGAAAATTGAACAACATTTTTAGTAGAAATGTTAGCGTTTTGGTCATTTTAGAAAACTATTTGCTCACTAAACCATAAATCCTACCACAACATCACAAATATTTGTTATTTATTGTTGATTAAAAGTAATTTGCGCTACGACACTGCTTCCAAGTCCTTGGCAAATATGATTTTGCATATAAAGTTATAAATATTTACGACATGTGTTATAAATTAGTTGGAGATAAGATCTCGATTGCATAAATCTGCTTGACCATTATGTAAGTTATTATGTTTGTTGTGTGTATGAGTATGAAGACGGCGAAGATGAGGAGCAGAAAATAGGAGAGCAAGCAAAAAAAGATTTCGCTCCATTTGTATGTGTGTGCGTGTGTATACACAGCAAGATATAGGAGCAGCATAGGAGTTGTGGACTAAAGTTTCCTATACTATAGTTGCTATGTAGAATAGATAATTTGCAATTCAAATTATCAGGAGAGTTACAACCCTCTATTATAATATGGAATCAGAAGATATTTGCGATTCGAAAATTTATACAAATGTATAATATGAGCGTATGAGCCATACAAAAAAAAAATGTTTAAATAAACTGGGAAAAAGTGTGTGGTGTTTCGTTAACGCACGTCATTTAGGTGTAATACACACGCATAAATCATCGAAAATAAATTTACCACACGAAATCGATATTTACGCATTACTACTAACGTACTAACGTACAATATATGCATAAATACTTTCGGGCTTTATTAATACATAATTGCAGATAGTATACATGCCGGCGCGCTGGTGAAAAATGCGATGGATATTAAGATATGTAATAGAAGCAAGCGAGATATTAAAAGCAGTTATTGGAAAAGTGCATTTCATGAAAACAGCTCGCTCGCAATATTATTATACAGCGAGCACGTGGAACGCGTTTGGAAAAGCTGCATTTCATGGGGCGTGGTGGTGGTGGAAGGAAAAGAAGCGCACACATAAAACGTTGCTACGTGAGGATATTTTCTTCATCTGCTCCGCGGAATAATATCATAACATTTCTTCATTTCGGTATCATTTAATTACATCAAATAGTAAAAATTATTCCCCGCTTTTACGAAGTGCTGTACATGCTTTTCTACACCAAGCCAAATTCCTTGCGAATTTTATTTTAATTGAATCTCTGAATTATATTAATTCGAGTTAAATATATATCTAATTTGAATGCAATAACAATACTTGGAATAAATATTTCTAGTATCGGAAAAGCCTAATAACTAACAAACAAGTAATTTAATGTAATTAATATGCGCATAATTTATTTCATATTGTAAATCTTATAGTATATTAGTTTATAACAATTTCTAAGAAAGAAAATTATATTCTGTCAAAATGTTATTTAACATACCAATTATATTTTACACTTTCAAGGTAAGATTAACAACATTCTAATTATTACTAAGAAATTTAAGAGTAGAAAAAAACAATAACAATAGTTTCTTTTAATTACTTTGACAATTGAAGCATGTTCTCATGCAAGAAACTTAAGAAAAGTAATAAATAGCAATGTAAGTACAAAAAGTTGAATAAATTGAACATTTTTTACTTATGCGACTACTCTAATGGGAGTATAATTTTTAGCTAAACATTGACGTTATTAGGGGAAGTGGGAGAATCCCGCACCTCTAAGAATAATTGGTAATTGTTCTTAAACAACAAATAACGAATAAATTGCAACTAATGTATATGAAAAAGCAACAAATATGCTATCTAAATGAATATAAAAAAACCAAATTAATGTAATTCAGTTTGAAAAAATCAAAACACACGCAAAAATCATGAAGGGGTAATGGCAAAACTGGTAGGGTATTTGCGCTCTAACAAATAAAATAGATAAATAAGCTACATATTAAAAACTCGTCGTTAAGTATACAAAAATCGCATTTGTAATTATCAGTGATGACCTGTAAACTGCATTCCGTAGGGACCATCCCGAACATAATTCATATCTAAACCATCATTCGTTGCATTACTCTGTTGAACAAATTTTATTTCAAGATGTGTAGGGCAATTTAGTGCAAATTATATTATAAAATACTCAGCAATGTATAGCATAATGCCTTTCTGTATATACATTATAAGATCCAGGAATAATTATTATATCTAGAAATAATTTAGCTTCAATTTTGATGCGCATTTCAGTTACAACAGAAAACACGAAATATTATATACAAGGGCTGCTAATTTATTTTTTGAGAAACTGTCGTTATTTTGCATTATGTTAGCTTACGTAATGATTGCAAGGTACTGATGCGTTTTTCTTATCTGTACACTTAATAATTTTAAGATAGACCAGGTTGCGGCATTACCCGGCAGTCGCCATTATCCTACTTTTCTCTAATGAACACCAAAATATAAATAATTTTTTTATTGCTAATAAATTTCCATTAAACAATGCAAGTTAAATTTATCACTACTTTATACAAGTAAATATTCATTTAATCATTTTTAATTACCTCAACGCGTTTTGTTGTTAATGTTGTTGTTGTTGTTGTTGTTGGTGTAATTGATTCTTATCATATTAAAATTTAATTATTTTAATTTATAAATTTTTAATTTAGTTTTAATTAAGAACGAAGCTAACAAGAGTTTGAAAACATCGAAAATTGATCAATTTTTACTTCTTATCTTAATAATATCTTAGAAACTAAAACTTCTCAGAGTTTTTAGCTTATCAACTTCTTTCTATTTTCATAAAAAATAACATTTAACTTTTAGTTGCAGTTTCTTTATAATACTATATTTTAATTCCAACTAATTCTTTCAAGCCATTTAATGTAATGACGATTTCTAATTTCGTTCTCTAGTAAAAAAAACTATGCAAAAAAACTAATCGTTAATTAAAAGTGCAATAAAATTTTAGCCTATGAAATGAAATATAACACGTTATCAAACATAACTATTCTGCATAGTGTCACATCATTAAAATTTTGTTCTTGGCTATTTTGACAAAGCTATAATTTTCAAAAGAAATTTATAGCTTCAGAAATATGCACTAAATCACACGCACACACACACAGAGCGTTTTTTATTTTTCCGGTATGCTGCTTCAAAAAGGTAGCTTAATATTCTCCATAAACTTTCTCAAATACATACTACATGCCATATATGAAATCATATCATATGATTTGCTTCAATAATATTGAATTGACAAATAACTCTTGTGTTCCATTTATAATACAAATACATATATATTATACTTGGTAATGTTCACTTTGTGTAAAACTATTGTATGTACACAACTAGAATTGTTGCTATTAGCGTAGCTCAATAAGCGGCCAACAAAAAACATGATAATTAGTGCACAAAAACAAATATATGTAGAAATGTAATGAACAAAAGCGTTCCGTTTTATTTTATTAACTTACGAATTAAAAATGATTAATTCGCTAAAATTGTATTGCTTTGTTTAAGCTGGCGCATTTTTTTTGCCGCGCTTTACTCGTTCGATGTAAGTAATTAATTTATAGATTATGTCTTAATTTAATTGTCGTTCTCTCGCGCGCGCGTTTCGATGAGAATTAAGACTCACGAAAGATAAGTGAAATTGTTATTCAACCGTGGCTAATTACAGCAAATATTTATGGAATTTTATTTTATTATAATGTGTATGTATATTAGCGAACGTTTAGTCGGGAAATTTATGATAATACTTTGTTTACATTTTATTTACATGTTTTCCACCGTGCGCAAATATTTTCTTTCCATTGCTTACATTAAGTTAAAATAAATTTTGTAATTTAATGCACAAATCAAATTATTGAAGAGTTTGAATGATTTATGACGGCCGATATCATAATATTATTAATTAATTCAATATGCTATCTATTTTACAGAGCAATTAAATCAACCAAGAGAATTGCAATTAAAACTCCTAGTGCATAAAAATCAATCGGAAATACGAAACTAATTACAAATAGATTTATGGCGAACACACAATAAAATGATATGATGGCATTTTATGATTAACAAATAAAAATGAAATAAATAAATAATAAATTCGAAATTAACTTGAAATGAAAAAATGCAACATTCTAAAATCATATTGTGAATATAAACAAATCATATATGAATGAATTAAAATGGTAATTTTATATTTGCATTGCCTTATAAAATTTATATTATATATAAAATACAAAACAATATTTACGCGTAAATGCATTGATTACAACACCATAAGTTTAAATATAAATTAGTCATTATATAGATTAAATTATACAATAATGTTTGTATAGCAAAAAATACCAATTTAGTTTGCCTTTTTATTCTGAAATGATTATTCTTTCTATAGTTGACACAATACGTATATAAGTCAAAAGGGCCAAACAAGAATAGATCGTTGATAAAAAATTAGCATTCTCCAAAATGTTAAGGTGTGATATAATATCCGAAAGATGAATGTAGTTTTCGCTGCCGATGTTGATTACTTGATAAGAAAATCTTTTAGAAAAATGAGTAAACAAGACGCTAATTTACTGAAACTATTCTTCTTTCTATAGTTAATAAAGTACGTAAGTCTCAAAAGAAATATTCACAATTTTGGACAATACCAAGCCTGTGGTTTTGCCAAATTTAAACCAAGTGCCACAAGTTAAAGAAGCAAAACACGAATAGAACGGCGATCAAGAAATTAGTATTATTCGAAGTGTGGAGGTGTTATAATATCTGAAAGATGAATGTTATTTTTGATGCCCATGTTGATTACTTAATATTTTTTTAGGAAATTGAGTAAACGAGACGCCAAATCTCTGAAATTATTTTTCTTTCTATAGCTGGTAAAGTACGTAAGTATTGAAAAATAAATTTACATGTTTGAATAATAATATATTGATTGTCATTTTGCCAAATTCCCCAATCAATGGCCATACATCAAAAAACAAAACAAGAATAGACTGGCGATCAAGAAATTAGTATTCTTCGAAGTGCTAAGGCGTTAAAATACGTTGAACATTAACATTTTCGATGTACATGATCATTTGTTAATAAAAAATCTTTGAGAAAAATTAGTAAAGAAGATGAAAAGTATTCACATTCTTGAACAATACAATGTGGTTTTGCCCAATTCAAATTAAGTGCTATAAGTCAAAAAACAAGAATTGACAGGCGATCAAGAATTAATTTTCTTTAAAGTATTAAGGTGTTATAATATGTCAAAGAAGAATATAATTTCCGATGTGCATGTTGATTAGTTAATAAAAAAATTGTTAAGGAAAATAAGTTAGGAGAAACCAATTTTCCAGAAAGAAGAACTATAAAATAAACGTGGATAATTATGCATTAACCTAATACTATGGATATTTAATAATGCTTGAATTCACAATTCATCTTCTCAGTTTTCTTTTTGAAACAACGTTGAAGTGATTGTGAGTGATTAAAAAAATGATCGTGTTTTATCCTGAATAAATTATTTTGAATCGTATACGAATAAAATGTCTATAAAAGTTTAGTTTAATTGAGTTTTGTAGAGTTTGTAAACATTATATTTTATTTAATAATAATATGCTTTATTGCGTATTGTTATTCTTAACAGGTGTATAAGTACTTAAATATATACATGTTTATTCTTTATACTTTTATGCACAATCCACTTTTTATATCGGTCTGAACATTACACTAAAGTATATTGAACAATACAAATGTTCATCTCTTCATATTCCTACAATAATGCAATAAAAAATCATTCTGAAATTACATAAAATAGATTATACCATTGAATGGAGTGTAATGAAATATTTTTCGCACTATATACACAAATAAAAATCAACCGTTCTCATGTTATTTTACCGTTCTTTCACTCAATAAAACTGGAAAATCAAATACGTTCGCATAAAACACGAATCTTGACATATATGCCTCGTATCTTTTATAAAAATAATAAAAAATGACTCACATTTTATTTAAATGCCATATTTTATTATTTTTATTAGGGTGCACAATTTATTATTTTCTTATGTTGGAACGAACTGCCGCTTTGTTTATTTTTGTCAAAACGAATCCTATTTTATATGACAAACGTGGCCCGAATTTGAATACGCCATTCAATTAAGATATTTTACAAATAATTTATTAGATACATTTAAATCAGGCCTATACCTAAATTAGTCAACATTGTGCTTCAAATTTAAACTAATTTAATATATCAAAACATCCAATAACNATTTATACTAATTTAATAATTTAACATCAAAATAACCATGAGACGTATTTAAGGCTACATACACTTAAATATGCAAATAAAAAACGTAATTTGCTATAATCTTTCACGTTTTTTATAACGTCCTGTGTATAAACATTGCCTTAGTCAAAATAGCAAAACACGAATACAACGGCGATCAAGAAAGTAGCATTCTTCGAAGTGTTAAGGTATTAAAATATGTTGAACATTTATATAATTTTCGATGCACATGTTCATTACCTAATAATAAAAAAATCTTTCAGAAAAAAAAATAAATGAGAGGAAAGTTGTCACATTGTTGAACAATATAATGTAGTTTCGCCAAATTCAAATTAAGTATTATAAGTCAAAAATCAAAACAAGAATAGACCGGCAATCAAGAAATAAATTTTCTATGAAGAGTTAAGATGTTACATTGGATTATGCTTCAAATTTAAATTAATTTAACATCAAAATATCCATGAAACGTTTTTAATACTACACACACTTTTAAATATGTAAATAAAAAACGTAATTTGCTATATAATCTTTCACGTTTTTTACAACGCCCTGTGTATAAACATCACATTTTTCTATACCGGATAAACATTATCATCAAGTAATTTTTTCTCGTAATATTATCAACGAAAGTGTAGCTGAAAGAAGACATTTGATCAAACGACTTCATCTCCACAAAGATATTTTAACTTCATTCCATTTTATGCCTTCTGTAATATTAATATTTTTTTATGAATTGCGAAATTACGAATGATCATTTTTTATTTACTATCGAGGTTAAAATGTGTGTAAAACAAATATTATTACATACATACATACGTATACGTACAGGGCATCGATTTTGTTTGTAAAAACACTATCTATTGTCGAACATATTTTCATGTTGTTTATTTGCGCCCATAAAATTTTTTAAATTTCACACATCATAAAATTATTTGGCTACACACAACTAATAGCCGCAGCATTTGATCAATATTTTTTCGAGAATAGTTTACTCGTATATTTTGATTCTAAATTATAATTATCGTGTTTCTCCTACTATTGCATACTATAATTTTCTGGACGCGATCATCAATAACGTTAGTGGTGCACTTTCTCACATGTGATTTTGTTTCAGCCGTAAACTAATTCGCTGCTGCTGCGATGTAATTAACTTTTTAACCTTACTTTCTATTAATGCAACGAATGCGGAGAGAAAAGTTTGTTGCAAATTAAATCGAATTTATGATTAATATTTTATCTGTTCATGCAAATATGCATCGACATGAAATTTTATATAGCGAATGTTACTTCATATATTAAATAAATCCTTGATCATTAAAATCATGGTATTTATTATTAATAATATAAATCATGTTTGCTAAAATTATCGCCGATTTATCAAATTGTAATTATGATGGATTGCTTAGAATGAAAACCATTATTTTCACATTAAAAGACGAAAATATTACAAGATAATATTTATTATATTTACTCCCACCGTCCGAAAATATGGTATACATTTCTATAAAAACGTGGGATTAAGGAATATAATAAAAAATCTATTTATTCTCTTTTATATTACTAAAAGGCCTGGTTTTAATACTAATCAACGAAGTGAACTACAACAGATAGAGGGAGTATTGTAAACGACAAATGAAACTTAAAAAAACTATTTGTTTAGTAAGTTTTAGTAAACTAATAAATTAATGTGTCAATAATTTTGCGTATCACAAAACGTAATAGGGAAGTGTGGGGGAATCCCGCACCTCTAAGAACAATTGGTAATTGTTCTTAAATAACAAATATCGAATAAATTGCAATTAATGTACATGAAAGAGCATCTAATATAATATCTAAATTAAAATATAAAAATTTCGAAGTAATGTAATTCAACTTAAAAAAAAACAAAAATCATAAAGGGATAATGGCGAAATTGGTAGGGCGAAATAGGGTAATTACGCTCCAACAAATAAAATTAGTAAACAAGCTACATATTGTAAACTGTCGCTAACTATACGAAAATCACATTTGTAATCAGAGATGTACTGTAAACTGCATTCCGTAAGAACCATCCCATATATAATTCACATCTGAACCATCATTCGTTGACTTTTCCAAATTCATATCAAATTAAGCTAGGAACGTCAAACGTTGGACAAATTTTATTTCAAAAAGATGTGAAGAGCAATCTAGTGCAAATTATATCTTGAAATATTCAGCAATGCACTGCAGAATTCCTCTTTGTATATATATACCGTGTGTTCAGAAAGTTCAGAAACACCATCTTATTTTGAAAACGATGTTGTAATTAAAAATTCGGAACACGTAGGTCAATGTTATTTTTAAAAACGCATTTGATATTAATATTCACTGCGTCCTTCGAAGTGCCCATCATGGTCTGCCGATGGTCAACTTCATCTTTTTTAATGGAACCCCACATTCTTTAATTGAAATTCTGAAAGATCACAACATTTTACGTCTAGTTCTAGTCTGTGATTTGTATGCAGTTATGATTCAAGACATCGGAGATACAGCTGGTGTTTATAAGTCCGGCAACATCCTTTTATTTAGAAAACGATCATTTAATTTAAAATTCGCAATACGTAAGTCGATATTATATTTTAAAGCCCTTCTGATAGTAATATTTACTTGGTCCTTCAAACAAATTCATGGTCTGCCGATGGCCAACTTCACGTGTTTAGAATTTTAAATTAAAATATTGTTTTTTAAATAAAAGGATATTGCCGGACTTATAAACTAGACGTATAATATTGTGATCTTTCAGAATTCCAATTAAAAAATGGAGGGTTCAATTTAAAATAGTGAAGTTGACCATCGGCAGACCATGATGGGCACTTCGAAGGACAAAGAGAATATCACCATCAAATGCGTTTTAAAAAATATTATTGACGTACGTGTTCCGAATTTTTAATTAAAGCATCGTTTTCAAAATAAATGGGTGTTTCCGAACTTATTGAACACACTGTATATTATCAGATTCAGAAAGAATTATTATATATAGAAAAAAATTGGCTTCAATTTTGATGTGCATTTCAGTTACAAGAGAAAACACGAAATATTATCTACAAGTGCTGCTAATTTATTTGTTTAAGAACTGTCGTTATTTTACATTATGTTAGCTAACACAATGTTTACAAGATACTGATGCGTTTTTATGATCTGTAAACTTGACAATTTTTAAGATAGAGCAGGTTGCGGCATTACCCAGCGATCGCCATTATCCAACTTTCCCCTAATAATAACATTAAACTACATTTCAAATATAACTAGGTATTCTGAATAAAATAAGGCAATTCTTGTTGCCAGAGCAATTTGAAATGGTGCAACAATTATAATAATGAATTTAATATAGCGGATATAGACTTTGTCACACGAGATGTGTGCGTGAAAGAGTAAAGTTTAGCTGATGGTGATGATGACGGGAATGAGAATAAGAAGGATGATGATGATGATGATGATGCTCTAGTGGAAATGCGAGGAAATAACCTGCTATGAGCTTTTAATAAGTTTATAACATTAATCAATGATACGGTGACAGAGTAGTCTATTGATAAAGATCGTCATCGAAAACATGTTCAGGAATCAAGTGGATAAGAATATATACATATACCTATTCAGCTGACGAATTTATATGTCATCGAATTAGGATAATTGCATGCGATGTTTGTTTGTTCTTTTGTTTGTTCCATTTACTGCACACACTAATTAATTAAAGCTAATATATCAACTATAGAACAGTTCTGTCTAGAAAATTTGTATTATCAATAAATTTAATCATTATTTATTTTCCAGTGAATAATTAAAATAAAGTTATGGTTTCTTTTTCATTAAAATTATCTAATAATGCCTCAATAAAACTTTTTTTAATATGTGGTATTAAATTAACAACTCATTGATAAAAAAATTATGCATTCACATAATATTATAAAAAACTACGATAAGAAATGACAGGTCATGCAGTGTTTCGCAAAGTGTTGTACGCGTATCCTCAGGGGTACTTACTTACTCAAAGACTTTGACTGCGGTACGCGCTAAAATGATAGATAAATCAAAATTAATTTAGTTCATCAATGTAATCTTACATAAATAAATAAAAAATAAATAAAAAATGCAACTAAACTCTAATCTTAAGCAAACAAATTCCCGCAGTTAGAGTTGATGCTGAATGAAGAAGAATTTGTTAAATAGCAGCACTCTTACTTCAATTTCTGCTTTTTGTACTAAGTATTCTTGTAAAGTGCGATAATAACAATATAAACTTTTTAACGATAGGGTACGCAGAAGTACACAGATGTTGAAAGTTTTAGAAACA
>JARJDW010024459.1:0-13093 GCA_030264715.1 Adinopsis sp. GC000173 | reverse complement strand
AGCAGTAGTAGTAGTAGCATGAAAAACTAGCGCCTACATCTAATCTATGCAACCAATTATACGCTTAAAAGGAAATTAATTTTGATTGAATAATTTGTTAAGCGCGTGCACATTATACAAGGTCGCTAGCAATGCTAATGTAATTAATATGGGTAAAAAAGCATTTTAAGTATGACAAATTAACACCTATGCCTAATCTATGCAATCAATTATACGCTTACGAGAAAATTTATCTATGCACAACCTACAGGCCAGGGTTATTAAATACATATAGGTACTAGTTTTGATTCAATAATTTGTTAAGTGCGCATATTATACAGAGTGACTAATAAGATAATTTAATTAACAATTAAAATTATTTACAAAAGAGTTCAAAAAAACTGCACCTGCGTGTAATCTATGCAACCACCGATTCGCATAGAAGAGGAAATTGGTTATCATGTGTGCATATTCCTGAAAAGTTTTAACGAGTGAAAATCCGCGTTGTTTTTTACGCGAAACGACTTAATTAATACCCTCCTCTGCGAGACGTAATTGCCACCCAAAAAAATTAAAACGTTGTTAGAGCGCGTGAAAAACTAGCGCCTACGTCTTCTAATCTATGCAACCAATTATACGCTTAAAACGAAATTAATTTTGATTGAATGTAATTTGTTGTGCACACACATACACATAGGGTCGCTGAAAAGCTAATGTAATTAATTTTTCTCGTTTTTAAAATGCTTTTGAGAGGCACAGCAGCAAAGCAGCGAGAGAAAAACATATACACAGGGCAAGGCGCAACGCAACGCGAATTTTATTAATTATTTTTAAGCGCGCGAGCCATGGTGCGGCGGAGGAGTGCAGGCGAATGTTGATGATGATGAAAAAAAGATTTGTAGCAATTTTCTCATCATTTAGCAATTTCGCCCCGTTTTGCTTGATTCATTTGAAATACGGAGAAAATATAAAGCAGGCGCGTAGCAACACAGCCAAACAAGAAAGTAAGTAAGTAAGATGAAGAGAAGCAGAATGCGGAGGAAGGAGAAGGAAAAAACACAACACAACGCAAACGAAGAAGAGAAAAGCGAACCTTATTAAATTTTCGTTGTGCGTTACAAGATTGCTTTTCCTTTACTCTTTCAGATGATTTTTTGTGTACATTTTTTTGCGTTAACGTATTAATTATTAACTATAGAAGCGCTTGCCTGTTTAAAGGCGCCGGCAGCGGCGGGCAGACAAGCAACAGCATCATCGAGTTTATTATTTTGTTATATACATATATAAAATATAAAAGCGATGAGATCAAATGAATTTAACAGCAGTGGCGTTCTACTAGCTGTAACAACAAAAAATATCATCATCAACATCATCATTCGCATCGCGCTGATCATGATAATGATAATCAAACAGCCGAGCAGAGCAACAAAACATGCAAATATCATTTTTTTTATTCAATTTTATTTTTTGTTTTTAGCGCGCGCACCGCTGCTTGCTTGTTTTGATTTATAATTCATCCGACAAGATGTTATCATGGCGTTGATTAATTATTACATAGTTTCCAGCGCGCAAAAATAATATCATTATTATTAAATTAAAAAAAATCAAAATTAAAAACAACAACAAAAAATAAAGCATAATCACGAAAAAGGCATATGTTTGTTGTGTTATTATGAGTTTATTTATAGACGGTGCAGCATATGTTTATAAATAAAATTAAAAATTATTTATTCATATAATATTTGATTAAAAACGCACCAATATGTACTCATGCGTGGCATAAAAACGTTGCTGTATTATGTGTAATGTGTTGCCTGCCGGAATATGCTATATGCAGTAATAATTCATATTTAATATTTTTGATGTGTACGCTGAGTGAAAAAGTCGATGTGGATGCAATTGAAGTGCCGCGCGGCCATTATAAAGCAATAAAAAGCGTATTAAATTGATTGCGATTGTATTTAATGATGCAATTTGAAAACTAGACCATTACATACACCGAAAAAAAATAAAATAAAGTATAGATGTACGATATATATATCTACTAAAATGAAAAGGAAACGACGAAGCGCTTTATCGTTCTCATCCAAAACACCACCCGCACATCCACAGCGCGCGCTAACTAACAGCAAACAACAACAAACAAAAAACAACAGCAGCACAAAAAAACGATTTTAGTCGTTCATTTATGAGGAAGATGCATCAAAAACTTATTTCTTAACATATACTAACTAAACAACATTAAAGTTGCGACAAAATCGATACATACTCGCACAGTACAGGCTTTATTCTACTTCAACGTAACGAAAAACTTTTTCGTTAATGATTTTGTTAAGAGAAATTATCAGCGAGTCAGCCAACCAAACAACCAACCAACCAAAAATGAAAATAAAAAAACTTTTAATTTGTGTTTTTTTATATAATTAGCATTTTAATAGGAAAATAACGTGACTGAGATCTTATTTGTTTATCACGCACAAAATGGTGTATTATATGTATTGTGTTTGTTTTATTTTTACGCTATGTTATCGCGCGCGTTAAGATTTTTATACGATTTTCTATTTCGGTGCATTTTTCCAAATAAAAAGAGAAAAAGGTCCCTGGCATTTGAATAATTATCGCACATATATAATACCTTTACCCGTCTCGGCGTGTTCACTTCGCGCGCGCCGATGGTTGGTATAGCTCTATATAGCGAGAGAGAGCTCTGAAAGTGTCAGTTCCCCTTGTTTGACAGGCTATAAAACACCCTCCTGTACTTTATATATTGTACAAATAATGCACTACGCTCGATAAATTCACGATCTATATAGTATATATATATACATATATACATCTACACTTTATTCCAATTTCTCAAACTGTATATTTCGGCGCAAATTTATTATCGCGCCGCCACCGTCGACGCGTTTCTTTACCATCGCGCGCGCTAGCGATAGTAGATAAACAATCAGCGCGCGCTCGCCCGCCGGTGGCGAAAAAATCCAATGAATTTGCTAATGCTGGTGACATATAATAAATGGGTGTACATACATACATATACGCGTTGTAGACGACGTCGATGCATGTGTATCCGCGCGCAAATTATGCGCGGCCTGGTAGGTCTTATAAATAAAACATCGCGTATACCTCGAATTTAACAAGTGTATCTTTTTTCGTTATACATACAAGCACTAATAGAGTTTTTATCATTTCAAAGATGTATAAATTTGTAGTAATCTTAAATGTCGGTGTTTAGCATATTAATATTAAAGAACCATAATTTATTATTAAATATTAATAAATTACAGCGTCCTGTAATATTGTAGTTATTTATACCATAAGACAGACAAGTGCAATTTTACAGTTGCCGAATAGGCAAAAGAGAACTTGCCAAGATTTTTATGCTGACGTATTACTTTGCAAAATATTAAAGAAACAACGTTTTACACGTAATGATTTCAATTACAATTAAAATTTACTAAAAAAGTTAGCATTACTAATTTGTAGTAATTGTAAATTTGAGAAAATAATAAATTCCTTGCTCTGGCATTTTCAAAATATAACCTACTATACTAAAACGTTTCAAATAAAATGAATGGCAATTGAAATGTTTTCAGCCTTAAGACTGCAAAATAATACTTTATGATGGATGTAAAATTGCAACAAAACACATGAAAAAGTAGCGTCATGGATACATAGGTATTTGAAAATAAAAACGTTAAACGGTTACATCTACTACCTACTACCTACCATAATAACAAACGACTAATTTAATATGATTCTACAATAAGCTGATTGTGTCGTTTCCTTATAAAGCAACACAACGCGATCGATTTTTGAAAAAAATACGCTGCTTGTAACGATTTATATCCATTCCATACACACACACACGAACGAAATTGAAACATTTCTTCGCAATGTAATAAAAACGTCTAAATTATTATATCTAAATAGACAAGCATGTTAACATACATTATTCGTCGCACGCTCGATAAATTACGCATCATGTCCTATATATATACTTGTATAATAATACAATAATAGGAGAAAAAAATGAGCAAACAAAGTGCAGCCGTACCCCTGACTGAGTATAATATAATATAAAAGGGAAAAAAATCGATGCATTGCGCGCTGCCTTTTTTTATTATTATTCTTATATCTGCTCTTCTTGTATCAGCGCAAGGAATTTTCATTCGAGGTATCACTGCGTTTTTTCGCTATCAGCCTAATTAAAAAAGCTTAATTAAAAATCGCCGCGCCACCGTTCGACTCCTTTCTATTTTTTTTTATTAATAATTATAGCGCAAAAATGCTCAACGTCATCGTCGTCCGTTGTGTCATATTCTTTTTTATATGCTCGTGCCGTGCAGCAGCAGACTCGTTCGTGTTGCTGCCTTCGCTTCGACAACAAATCGCGTCGCCGGAGCTTAAAGGATAGAGTTTTTAGCCTGCTGCCGCCCCCCGTCCGCCCGCCTGCACTCACTCACTCAACAAATGCGTATAGATTTGTGATGCCTTAGCGACAGCTTAACACAATGTCCTAAGACTTTGATTAATTTTATAATGAATCCCTTCGAACAAAGAAACGCACACTCTTTAATAACATTTTCGTCGTCGTCGCGCTTATCTATAATTAAAATTGGATACGTTTCAATCAATAAGCGCGTTAATTTTTAACGAAAAAAAAAAGAAGAAAATACGTACTATCGCAAATATGCAACCAATATTTTAAAAAAATTAATGAAAAAACTTTGATTTTTTTTCGCATTCTTAAAAGAGTCTATCGATTCTATCAAGTAAATAAGTCAACAACAACAATAAATTTAATCATTTCTTAATAATATTATATTACATTTTCTATGAATTTTAATTTTAAAGCCCGCACAAACATGATTAAATTTAAAATCGTTAAATTAAAAATGAATAAGGAAATAATTTTAGATTAATTAAATTAATTCGAAATTTGCATTCTGGAAATGCTTGCAATTATGTAATTGATGCAACGAAACATATATTAATTAGATTTGTTAACTTCAATTTTAAGTTTTTGGTATTATATCGATACTATCGAATAATAAATTTCCAAAAACTAAACATTTCGTCATATTTAATTACATTTTCAACGAATTTTTACATAAAAATACGTAAATTTAAAGTGATGTAATAAAAAATTAATCTGAAAATAATTTTAGATTAAATTAATAAATTCGATATGGGCAATATGAAACTGCATTGGTTGTTACTGAAATAATGAAATTTATTCAACCATCTGAATGAATTAGATTTGTTAATTTTATTCCGCTTTCTTGGAAACACATCGATTCTATCGAGTAAATAAGTCAACAATAATAAATTTCCGAAGATTAATCATTTTTTACTCCTAATAAATTGCACTTTTGCGAGCATACTATTATTTTTGTTTTAAATATTAAATGTAAAATGATGAAGCGACTAAATATTAATAAGTGTAGATACTAGTAAATATTGTACATAAATGATTATGTTAATTAATTTGAAATGAGCCCACTATGCAAGTGCGTGGGTTGATATTATTGCAATAATGTGATTTATGCAATCAAATACACAAATAGAAGAAATTAGTTTTGATTAAATGCGGCGAGCATATACTGCACGAATTAAGCGATTAAAATTGCACACGATTGATCCATATTTAAATGTAATTATTTAAGGTTATTTTGATGTAACAATAGACGAGAGGCTTTGATCGAACCCCCGCCGCGCATTCCACTCCGCCTCCCCCGTTACACACTCAAATCTCTTTCCATCCTAAATAATTCAATAACAGACGTATTAACTTATTCAAAATCGCAGCCTCGAATTTATGCACCCCCTAAAACACGCACACACATACACATACACCATCTCCGATCATCACTCCCATCATCAATGGATCGATATAATTTAATAAAAATTTCACAATGTTGCACTTGTCACCTTGCGTCGAGAGGAGTTTGTCTTTCGGGGCGCCGAATGGTTGAGGTAAGGCAGCTGTGTGACACATCATTGACGTGTTCATTTCGTTCACACATCCGCCGACGAGCAGAGAATGAAAAAAAACCAGCAGCAATGTGTGTGTGTGTGCGAAAAGAAAATAAGTGCATTTACGTTGACGTCTCAATAGAATATCCGTGTGTGTATGGAGTGTGAGTGCGAGCAGATATCCTTCGAGTGTGTATTGATTTGTAACACAATTGAAAAGCAAGTGATATTTCCGCAAGGATTCCATGTGTGTGTGTCGATGTGTTTGTTGGGCGCAAATGGATGCATAACATACGTTACATAAATAATTAATTCGATCGCGCGGTAGCGTTGTTGTTGTCATCGTCGATTTATCCAATAAATTGCGGCTGAGTTACTACTGCTATTACTACTGTTTGTTACATTTAGGCAACCCAACATACCGCGCGCTTACATTTATTATTTCCATTTTCAAAACGCAATTAAAATTTATTTATATTATTAGAGCAGCAACACAGCCAGCCAACGTTGTTGTTGTTTTTATTGAGTTTCGGCGATGTACAGGTGGATGGGTTTTTATGCCGTTTTAATGTACGGTTCGTTAGCGCACATCTAACAGTCCCCGCTGACATAATCAGACGCTCGATGGGTGGCCTATATATATAGTAAATCACCCTATGTGTGTGCGAAAACAAGCAAACTTTTTAGTCTACACACCCCGTTGACAAATTGTCGTCTGCCAAAAAAAGTCTACACAACTTAAACTACATGTAACAATCTACATGTGTAATATGCTGGTCTACTTAAAAATATCGATGATTGTATTTAGGATAACACGAAAAAGTTGAAATTAAAAAATGCAAATTACGACATGGTAGATAAAAAAAAAACGTTGTGTTAAATTAAAAAGTTTCCGCAGCTTATATATTCTGATACAAAATAGATGAAGTTGTTTGTTGTGTGCTGGTCGTTATTGTTGCTGGTTTTTTTTAAATAACAACCCTAATCCGGCCAATAAAACTTTTTAAATTTGCGCGAATTAACTCGGTCGTGGAATGATTAAGCAATTTTTTAGTGGTGGGTGCTTGTAGTTTTATACTGGAAGCGCAATATGAGCTTGTTGTATGGTTTCGCTGAGCGGCTCAGCGCTCACTTCCTGGGTAATGGTGGTGGCATATATAGAGAGAACGGGGGATAACTTCCTTTCTTAGGGAAATTAACGATTACGACAGTTTTATGGAAATTCGGGCGCGCGCACAACCACCCCGTCGCCGCCGCCGCCGCCACCAGCAAAAACTTCCTCCACATTATCTTATATAACATAACACCAATTACTAATTTTTTTATTAACGATAAAATTTAATTGCGCGCACGAGAGAGAAAACCGGGAGAAAGAAAAACTAATTTTGAATGTGATGTGGTATTTTCAGGCTTGGAAGCCATGGACAATCTGAATCTGGACCTCGAACTACCGATGAATGGACGCGTTCCGAATTTTGTCACGCCTGGCCAAACGTATCGTATCGCAGCCGGTAGTACCGTCGTACTACCATGTCGCATCACCGAACCAGGTAAATTAAATTCAAAAGATTGATTATGATGATGCATTGTGTACTAATTCTGATTGTAGGCAGTTATGTATTGGCTTGGAAGCGCGGTATTGCGGTGCTGACGGCCGGTCCCGTCAAAGTCACGCCCGATCCGCGCGTCAGTTTGCTACCGGCATCGCCTGGCGGTGGCGCGGGTCTGCCAGGTATTCCCGGCTTCACAGCCGGCGGCAGCTACAGCTTGGAGTTGAAGAATGTTCGGCCGCAGGATGCCGGAGATTATGTGTGTCAGATTGGAACGCTTGAGCCGAGAGAGATTACGCATACTTTAGAGATTCTAGGTGAGTATTTGACTAATTACATTTTTTACACATCACCATCATCATAATCATGATTAATAATATACTCGTACCTACCTACCTACGTATAGTTCCACCGCGCATTCACTACATCTCGCACAATGGACCGCTGGAGGTGCCGCAAGGTCAGACCGTCAAGATGGAGTGTCGGGCGAGCGGAAATCCGGTGCCGACCGTTGCATGGACGCGGAAGAATAACGTCCTGCCGAGCGGGGAGCGTTCCGTATCAGGCCTGTCACTTGTCATCCAGCATGCGGATCGGCACTCGGCCGGACAGTATCAGTGCTCGGCGGATAATGGTGTTGGACAGCCGGATACCAAGCATATTACCCTCAACGTGCTTTGTAAATATCCAAATACTTCATTTCTCAATTGTATTGATATTAAATAAAAACGATTCATGTTTTTATATTATTTAGATGCACCGGAGGTTGAAACTGAACGCGGTACTGTTCATACTGGAATCGGACTGGAAGCGCAGTTGGTGTGTATTGTACACGCTGAACCTGCTCCGCAAGTAAGTTATATATTCGCTATGTGGGATATGAATTTCCAATCCTTTCTAAAAGTATCAAAGAAAAGTAATAACAAAAGTGAGAAAAATATGTGCATCGATTAGATTCATATTTGTCTCATCATCAGAGCAGCTTTACTTGCAAAATCAAATCGTTCGAATGAGATTGCATTGATCGATTTTGCAGGTGTTATGGTTCAAGGATACAGCACAATTGGGCACGACCGAGCAGCATGCATCGCACGCACGCGGAAATCGCTACACGCTCGTTATCCGAAACGTTACCATCGCTGATTTTGGCAATTATAGGTAAGAGTGTACAATCATCATTAATCTGAAATCACAGCACAAAAAAAAACTTTAACAATCTACAATATATAATCCAGCTGTGTTGCGAGTAACGTGCATGGAAAGGCACGCGGTCACCTCCTCCTCACCGGAATTGCGGGGCTCGCCGTCTTTGACTCACCAACACTCGGCATCGATAAGGAGACGTACAACATTTCATGGTCGGTGAATAGTCATGCCGCCGTCAGTGAGTATCGCCTGTACTATCGCCAACAACCGCGCCACCATCGCTCCCATCACTACGAAGTCGCTACGAACACGCTGAGTAATAATGCTTCGTCGTCGTCGATGCAGTTCGGCGGCGCATCAATGCGCGAGCGAAATGATTGGAATAGTGTGGTAATACCGGGTGCAGGTATCGTTAATCCATCCATTCTACAGCCGCCACCATATCCGGGCGTCACCAAGCAGAAGATGTGGTATGTGATCAAGGGCCTGCAATCGGGGGTGAGCTATGAGGCGCGCGTTCAGGCGAAGAACTCGCACGGCTGGAATAAGATGAGTCCGGTCTTCCATTTTACGACACGCAGCAACGGTAAGCTTTCGTCGTGCAAGAAATAAAACTTTTTCTCCTTTGCTTCTGTTTTTCCTTGCTTTAAACTTATATTCGATTCCACTACTTCCCTCGCTCACAGTTTCACAAAGACATAATCTCGTTTTCGCCCTTTTTCCCAATTTTTTTTCTGTATGTGTTCGTCTTCGCTCCTCCTCGCATTGTTTCAACTTTATTGATTTTACCAAATCCGTGTAAAACTAATTACTATTCATCCTGTATGTGTCCATGACATGTTGGTTGCCTAATTGGACAGATTGTGTACAGTTGATTGCTAAGTCAATTTTTATGTTATGCGTAGAAATGGAGAATATGGTCGAACCGTCCGCACAGCCTGCGGTTTATGGAAGCAGCCAGCAGGGCCTTTTTCCATTCAGCAGCACCGCACGTCACGCACCATCACCAGCCACCGTCGCCGCCCTAATTTGTGTTGTGTTTTTTAGTGTTCTGCGAGTCTGCGACGACTAAATCAAATGCGTGCGAACGATTTATGATTGAATCTAAAAAAAAGAGAGAGAAATAATAATAATATTATTAAAGAGAATATAAAAAACGTACGGTGGTGAAAACACAAATTGAAAACGCTACCATTAAAAAAACAAAAACAAAACTAATCGGTGTGTAGTTTATTATATTAATTACTAAATAATTTATATAAAAAAAGTATTCGTTTAAATCATCAAATTTTATATTATAATTAACGACATGATGGAATGGAAACTTACGCACCTGCGCCCTCCCCCTTTAAACTTGAAATCGTAAAAAAGCCACATGATAACGTTTACTTCTCTGTATATTTGACAAAGGAACGCAAGCCTATTAAAATCTAATTTTCTAAATACACGAAAATTCCCTTCGCCCCCTTATTCCCCCCGCCCCTCTTCCTTAAAAACATAAATAAATTTTTCATCGTTGTTTGTTATTGTGTTTGTTAGCATCGCCAACTCTGCATTCAGCTTTGCACACTATTCTTATACAAAACAAAAATAAATTTTAAATACGTAATTTATAATATTTTGTAAATAAAGACTGAAACTGAACTATTTTTATAAAAACGTGCAATAAATGATATTATTAATCTTAATTTAAAAATAAATCTACATTGCAACAAAAAAAACCTACATTTAATTAACTATTAAATAAACATAGATGTCACTGTTTAAGATGTCTAATAATATGTAAATAAAGCTTAAATAATTAGTAAATCAGTAAATATGGCGTTTTATTTTCGACATCATATCACATCTGCAGTGTTAATTAATTAATTTAGAGAAGCTGGAATGAAGAAAAAAAACGCAACGCTTTCGCCAATGATGATGATGCTGCTACAACCCCGCCGCTCTACCACCTTCCTCATAATGCCTTAATTTATTAGATTGTGCTCATACAAGAGATTTGTTGAGCGGCAACGGCACACAGCGCGCAGATAGATAATTTTTAATTTCCGCATTCGTATTAAAGCAGCAGCAGCAGCAGCAACAGCAGGAGCGCCCTCTTTAGATGTGCAAAAGTGTGTCTCATCTATGTGTGTGTATAGATATATATATATATGTGTCTGTTGGATGGTCGTGTTTATGTGCTATATCTCGAAGGAAGTAGTAATTCCCTCAGCGAACGTTTCCGGTCGGCTCGCAGCACATTCATACACAGCTTATGCAACACAAATTACAACAACAACGGCCGAGAAAACGTCATCATTTACGAGGCGCGGTAATAATAACGTTTCACCGTAGATTTTTTTTTTCTATACATTTTGCGAGAAAGTAATTGAATAATTTAAGGAAATAACTTAATTTTCACCTAAGCAAATATGTTTGATTAAAATTCATTAAATTCCACGTTTAATTTGATCATCAACAATGGACGTTGCTGATGCTCTGGCTGTATATAATTAATTAATTAAATTGCGCAACAAAATAATTTTAATTTCTAAAATCAACACAACAACCAACATATATAGCAGTGCTAATTTATATGATAAATAGACTTTGTTTTTAAATTTTAGACAAATCATCGTGTGTATGTGTGTGTGTTTGTGTGTGGGCTGATGGCTAATTCGCAATTGAATTATAATAATACCGTGTTTGAACGTTTTTCCGTATGGTGGTGGCGCGTAGCAGTAGCAGTAGATTTGGGCTGTCTATATATAAATTTTTGCATTGTAAGCTCATTAAAAACTTATGGTGCATGAATAATTCGAAAACGTGTAATCCCCTTTTCATTATAATAACACAATTGTTTATTATGTTGATGAAACGTTTCGTAATGATCTTCCGTCGAGTAAATATTGAATTTGATTATTATTCTGTATCAGCTGGATTTAGACAACCAAACACACACACACACAGATTACTTGCGCAATCAATATTAATATGTGTAACAATATCATTGAAATAATGAGCTATTAAATGTTGCATTAATAGGGTGGTCTTTTAAATCTCTAAGCCTCTAGAGTGTAAAAAATAAGTTCAATTTAGACCACCAAATACACATTAAGGGAATAAGCTATTAGATGCAAATCATTTATACTCTACTAAACAACCTTCATTTAAATGATAAAGTTTTAAATAAGCTACCAAATCAACATAACTATGATGTGCTGCTATTAGATGTTGGCCGAACGCCTTGCTAATTTTTCAACGCTCCACCACCCCTACCCCGTCAACCCTCGTTCACGTTCCGTGTGCTGCTTTTAAGTAATTCCAGTATCGAGGATGAAGGTAGAGTTAAAAAATATGAGGCAGGTAAGCCAGTTATTGCACATAAATTTTACTAGAATAATGAAAATTTTTAAAGATGGAGTGAGTGGTGGTGGTGGTCGTTGGCTCTGACGTAGAGCGGCGGCGGCAGCAACACCACCACCACCACCGGCGCAAACCCTTCTCGGCTCGCTCGGATAATAATGAAACATATTCTTATGAAATATATGCATTTTTTAGTGGCTCGCTACCCTCGCCGAGGCAAGTTATATGCACGAATTTACATTCTTATAACATCAAGTGTAGTCGTAGCACGGGTGTAAGGTGTGCGTTTTGCGCTCACTCACTCACTACTTCATCTGCTCCTCCTTGCTCTATTTTTACTTTTTTACCACTTTCGTCGCATAAAATTTTACACCACAAACGTGTTCCAGATCTGTCACATGCAACGAAACAAAACGCTCGTTTTGTTGCTGGTGACTGGGCTAGCTGGCTGGCTGGCTTTGCTGGCTGGTTGTTGTTGTTGTTATTGCTATTGCTACTACCGCTGCTGCTGCACTAGGAAATTTATCTTAATTTAATATTAAAAGCAATAATAATGCACTGCACTTCTCAACTCCAATTCATCTTCATAAATTCCTTCACTTCGGTGAGGAAAGTTTACGCGCTTTTATTTCGTCTATCTGCCACTAATGCCACTTTGCCCACAAACGAGATATCACTTAATGCATTTAGCACACTATACAGTTAGTATTGTACATGTTTGTGTGTGTGTGTGTGAATGTATGCAGCATGCATTGCAGCCAGATCAAAATTTTAAATAATGAATCATTAATGCGGTTCGCTTATAATAATTATTCCATGAAATAATTTAATTATTAATAATTAATGTGATTATTATAATATATAATTAACTAAATATCAAATTTAAATCAAATTTTTCCCCGTATTTAATTAGCATGCTAAATAATTCAAGCGCGAATTGTAGCCATAATGACGCAACAACGAACGTAGTGAGTGTAGGTGCTTCATAATGATGTAACCAATTTATAAAGTTCTTATTATCTAACAATTAGGATTTATAATGTTACATAGAATGGGGGTGGTATAGTTACCGTTGTAAGCCAGCTCGT
>JARJDW010024454.1:0-22448 GCA_030264715.1 Adinopsis sp. GC000173 | reverse complement strand
CTTTCAGTTGTTTTAGGGATCAAAGATCAAGCCCATAAACCATCGGGATCCTTGATTCCTAGAAATCAAATCAAGAAATTGAAAAATTTTGCTAGATATGTTTGACTTTATGTCCCAGATTTACTGATGTTTACCTTTGGTGTATTTGAGTATTGCTTTCTAGAGCTGCCATTTCCTTATATCTAAACTATTTACAAGTAATATGTAGAGTCTGTACAAGAAATAATATCAATGATTCTTGACGTATCTATCTATCTATCTATCTATCTATCTATCTATCTATCTATAAGTTTCAGAAAAGTAATTCTGATTTATTTTTTTATTAATTTAAGTCATAAAGAAATGATTGGACAAATTCTGTTAAATTTCAGGCAGAACAATCGGAAACGGTGGATGAAAACGAGAGAACTGATAGAACTGAGGAGAAAACACAATCTGCAGAAGCACGAGAGCAGTATTCGCATATGACGACAAACACCACCGAACCCACTAAACAAACATTTGATATGTCCTACTACCGATACGTGTCCTCCTATTTAGATTTAGTCGAACAGGATCCGGATGATGATTCTCAACCAGAACCTGTATCGGCAACTTTTACCGTATCCGAAGCAAAGTCTAGAAATTATGAAGATTCGGAGGTGCCTTTCGGAAGCGACTCTAGTCATTTTATGTCTGACACTTTTCTGGGCCTACCACCAACATTTACATATGAAACATTGCGGAGTTGTTTCGATCAAACTGTACCGATAAATGATAATGTGCTGGAGTTTCATCGCGTGCCCACTAGAAAAGGTAATCATCAAAAAGTAATTCAATATAGAGAATTTGATAAATTTGTGTTTTTTTAGCGGTAAAGAAAACTATAAAAATCATGAATTTAACGCCAATTGTAGGCAAAATAACAGCCGAATTATCTGACTTTCATCCGTGTGAAATAACCCGTCACCAACTCGATAACATACTGATTCAATTAAAAATAAAAGAAGATGGTAATGTATGAAATGATTTAAATTAAATGTTATAGAATATTTCATTTTCAGATGAATGGGAGCGAATGGTTTGTAAAGACGGCATCGTTTTCAAGTTGGACATTGATAGCGACGAGTTGAAGGAACGCGAAACTATTAAGATTGATGTATGGGTTTATGGCAACACGTGGGGGCTTTACGCAAACGAATTATCTATTGAGATAAATAATTTAATGCCATTCTCTATAACAGTAATTGCTGAGATAATTGGAGCACCTATAGAATTTCCAATTGCAATAAATCAACAAAATAAGACACCTATTTTAAGGTTTACTCCTAACTCAATAACTTTACCTAGTAAAATTGGCGTTTTGTTTATTATTTTTTCATAAAAGTAATCTTCTCTCTTTCAGGAACACGAATGCGTCCCCAAAATCATCTTCATATTCGCCATTTTATGCTCTACCACTTTGAGAAAGGTGTGCCTCTGATGGTCGAAATCCGATGGTCAACCTCTTCCTTCTTCATCTGCAAGATTTGTGTCGCCCGTTATAAACCTCTGGGACCATCTTTCAACTTGGCTTTTGCTAATTGTTCCCTCGCCGAAAAATTCGTTGAGATCGGAAATTATTCTGCTGCCTTCCAACCTTTCTCAAAGTGGTAGAGCATAATATGGCGAATATAAAAATGATTTTCGTAACGTATTTTTGTTCTTGAAAGAGAGAAGATTACTTTTATGAAAAAATAATCAACAAAACGCCAATTTTTATAAGAAAACAATGACACGAAAAAAAGCTGCAATAATTATGCACTAACCTAATATATTGTTTGCAGATTTGGTACGATATCTTATCAAGTCGGTATGGAAACGCGTAAAGTGTATGTACGTAATACTTGCAACATACCCATCATTGTATACTGGCACATATTTATGAAAGGCAAGGATCACGACAATCAACCAATCACATACGTATTTGACTTGTTTGAACGATCTAAATATAATGAGCCGAAATCATCGAGGAACATAATATTAAGTCATGATAGATGTATGAATAAATCGAACACGGCCGTTTTTAAAGTTTAATGTCTTAATCTTTCTCATAATTTGCATTTTATTGTTTATTATTTTAAAGGTACAGCCCAACGAGATTTGTCTTCCGCCAAACGACACATCGGTGGTTACAGTCAACTTCAATGCGCGTGAATTTCAAACGCAATTTAATAAAACCGATGTTAAAGCGTTTTTGATCGGATGCCTACAAATTCCGGAAGATTATAGGTATGAAAAGCGTAGTACTACATTGGTATAAAACAAATACATTACAATATTATAGGCCGACGTCGAACAACGTTCAACGCTTAACCGGATTTTCAACAGAGCCGATAAAAATGCGGCTGACTGCAACATTGGAACTACCTCAGCTCAAATTGGAAATGGTGAAAGGCGATTTGCGTTATACACTTTACGGATCAATGCTAATTGATCATAAATCGGAACCGTCAATGAACAAACGATTAGTATTTAAGAACTTTAGCAATACTGAGTGTTCAATTCAATTGGCTATTGAATATCCATTGAGAATACTTAAAGTTGAAACGCCTTTGGAAATTGGAGTCGATTGCCAACGATGCTCGTGTGCTAAATTGAGACCGTTAGAATGCGTTGAAGTAATTTTAATTTATATAGAATATTTTTTTAAGCCCGCAGTTGTTACAAAAGACATTAATCAGCTACATTCGACGCAAATTTTCATTTAATTTCGAGTATTGGGACTTTTCCGGCTAAAAAGACATTTATAGATAAACATAAAAAAATTTTACGGAACAAAAAAGAAATTTCAAAAATATTAACTCTTTTTTGCATATCAAAGCCGAACCGAAAAGCGAAAAAAGTATTATTATTTTGCTTGATTTGGGAAATGTTAAAAACTGCGTATATTATGAAACCTTCTCTGACTAGTTATTAATTAAATTTAAATGACTAGGTTGAAATAGCACTCAGAATGGAGATGTCACTGTTAGTACAATTTGCGAAAACGTTTTATATGAGTGCAAAGATTCCGTCTTGCGTCGATGAAGTATGTTATAAAAGGAATTGCATCAAAATTTTTCGTAATTTACATATTATACAAAAAGGATACAGCTCACAAGTATGTGAAACAGTTAACTTGTATCGTAAATACAAATAATTTCATTTTTAATTCAATTTTCAGACAATTCCATTGGAAATTTTTATTTATTACCCGGTAGTAGAAGTAACCGATAGTTTGGATTTCGGTGTCGTGTTTATTGGTAATTGTAAGGAGATGTTGATTACAGTGAAAAATTATTCAGGTAAATTATAAACACTCAGTCTATTTTTAAACACAAAAAAAGATGAACATGGAAAATTGTCTGCCGGATGTCCGGCATTACCATTTCATAAGCGTTCTTTTGTTCCTTTTGTGTTGACTACATGTCATGAATATAAAATCACAACATGAATATCTTGAGGCAACAAAAGAGTTATCTAGCAATTTAAACTAGTCTAATGAAAATATGAGTAAAAAGGTTTTCAACCCCTTTTGCGAGAAATTTACTGAAAACAGTAAAGAAACGATAATAACTAACATACATCGGATAGATTATTTAAATTTGCGTCTGATTAAGCAGATAACAGCTAACAATCAGCATCAAAAATTTTTCACATCTGTTAGAAAACTGAATTTTGCAATATAATAAACATGCGCATAGAAAATTATACTGATTTTTGACTAATCATTCTTGGTAAATTTTTTCACTAAATTTATTCTAATGTCACAAAAAAATGGTTGACATCACAAAATGGATCGGTAGCTTTCTATATTCTTTCGCAGAGTTAAAGTTTAATGTTGAAAATGAATACAATTTCTAATTCCACTAAATTCAACCTAAAAATTAAACGAAACAACGTTATCAACAAATTCTGTACTAAAATAATTTCCAGATTCATATTTTTTAAATTTGTAGTGGATCGCTGTATTACTCATTTAAGTTTTAAATTATTACAGTTTGTCCAGTAACGTTTCATTTGGAAAGTAGCAGTAGAGATGTGGCGCTTAAACAGAAAAATGGCGCTTTGAAAGCATCCAAACGCGGTGTACCCGAATTAATACACGTATCAGTCACGTTTATTCCGTCGTAAGTGTTTTAATATTACAATAATGTGGGTGTCACTTAAATGGATTATTAAAAATTTTTAGCATATATAGCATGTATGAAGAGACAATTACACTAACCACAAATATTCCATACCAAACGCTGACCACGGACGTCACCGGAATTGGAAAGCACAATGAGCGGTACTTCCAGCACGATAGGTGCTAATCATCCACCATTTTTCGTCACAATTTATTTAAACAAAAATTGCAATGCTGATCATCTAATTGTTTCGTTTTCCTAAACATGGCTATGAAAAATCCAACCGAATCCACGCTGTTGTCATTATTTGGCCCAAAGCGCTGTACGTATTTCTCGTTAAATCCATCACACTTCCAACCGTTCGCGCCACGGTACGGCTCGGTGGCGACCAATTCGAGGTTGGGAAATGTACTCAGCGCCCATACAACCAACGCCTCATTTTCAGAAAATGTGATTGTGCACGTGCTGTACGCCAAATATCCATTGGGTTTCAATAAATGAACAGCCTGGAAAATGAAAATATGTAAAATTACAATGCACGAAATAAATTCTAATAATTAAAAATTGAACAATTCATTGGAAATTATTTTTTTTACTGACTCTGTTCCAAAATAAGTCAACCAATTGCGGAGGGGTTAAAATAATATCTAAAAGAAGCATAAATATTTTTGAAACCTCCATGATTAATTGAACAACGAGAAATATTAATTGTTGGATTGATAACCAGTGATATACTGAAGCCGGAACGCGGCGGAAAGTTTTTCCGCTATTTCATGTTTGAAGGTGGAACGCGTTTCCAGAACTATTTCTTAGAAGCAAAAAGCATCTGAAATAACATTCTATTCTACGTTTTTATTATTTCTTATCAGATTATATATCGTTTTTTGTATGTTTTTGTATTGATGGTAAATCACTGTTATTTGATACACATGTTTAAGTTTGTCAAAGTGGAAGGAAATGAATATAGTGAGTAAAATCCATCAAGAAATCTGAGTTGTGCAGCAACACCTTATTCCTCAAAAATTAAAATTAAAATGAATATTATTGTTATTGCACGTATGCGTTTCGGTAAAACAAATGTTAGCCCTAGCCATAACAATAATTTCATTACTTAAATAGAATCAATTGTGTTACTCATTTCGACCAGATATCCTAAGAAGCTTAAGTTTAAAGCCGATTTCAAATACTTATCGTAAATTATGTAAATATTATGAAAATTAAAAGTTTATTTTTCATTTACTTAATTAAATAAAATAAATATCGAAAACGCCACTTTTATAGAGAATAACAGGTATACTACCGCAAATGGCTCGCTTATTTTGGAACAAATATAAAAGTCTCAAATGGGTCATTCATTCTGGAACAGAGAAATATTTTTTTTGTAAATTTTACATATGACTCATCAACTGTTATGATTCAACTATCGGATGAATTATCCTACCATGATCTCAAATTCAAAGAACACCACGTGTATTATAGACATTACTCATACTTAATCATGGCCAACAGCAGCAGCAAAACAGGGAGCGATGCATTGTTTAATCTAGGTAAATATACTGGAATAACATGTTGCAGCAATTTGGACTTACATTGTGAAACAGTTTACGCTGGACAGGTACAAATGAATTTATTACTTTTTCTGACTCATTATTTGCAAACTGAGGGCGTTGTCCCAGCGCACTGCACGGTGCGTCCAACAAAATTTTATCAAAACTATCAGCGGCGAATGGAGGTCCTTCACTCACATCACAACCTAGCAATTGCTTATCAAAGATAGCTGTTGAGTCGGCTTGAAATATGCAAACGTTTGCGTTGAATAATTCACATTTTGCTTGTAGATTTTTTATCTTCGATGCGGTCTTATCAATTGCAACGAGCGTACCCTTAAAATACAAAAATTAGTTGCAATTAATTTGCTTTGTATATAGTCCATGCGTTTAGCTTTGACGCTGAGCTGCTTTGGCATACTACGTCGTATCTGTTTCTTTCACCAGGTGTTGAGAAAAAAGCAAGATTCAAAATTTATCAAAGTTAAACGTACGGACTATAGATGGTGGAATTACGTTATTGTTCATCTTAGCCGCTATGTGCGTTGTCTTGTTACCAGGAGCGGCACACATGTCTAATATGCTATCGCCCGGTTGTGGATTTAAAATTTCCACGCATATTACGGATGGTGCGTTTTGTAAAAGTCCATATGATGACGGGACGAATTCGTTTCCGAGCGGAGGACATCCTGATATCGAATTTAACATTTCAATAGCAATTCCACTAAAAGATACACTTACATTATAAAATTTATTTCCATTTACATTAAAGGGTAGTAAACGTAAGTAATTTAAACAAAAACAAATTGATAAACCCCAAAAATATACAAGCTTCCGTTCGTTGACAGTAAACGTGAATTTTGTAACAAATTTTCGTATTTTTAGACCATTTCTGCTGAATTTTCAAATATCTATGTATAATATGTATAAATATTGCAAAGTTTTCCAAAGATCGGACAAAAATTGATTAAAAAAAGCCAGAAATGTATCAAAATTTTCTACCATTTTGACGTTTTGTCGAACTAAAATTTTTATTTCTAATTTAACTTCAGTATGCCATGAAAATGTACTTAATTACCACTAATTTGTATATTACCTAGAAACTGAAGTAACAAACAAGTCGTTTCTATTCATTTTGACTATTCCATTTCCAATAAAAACTTTATTAGCGTCTTCGTATATTTGCTTATATCCTTTCTTGCACTTTTTGGAAATATCTACATAGACAGATATTGTATCACCTAATTTACAATCTAAAACCATTTATTTACAAAGTGTTATCATTATTCTCGTTGAATTGCTTTACCTGTTGTCATTCCTAATACACCAGGAGCATAAATGTGAGCACCTCGCAAGACAGCAGCCGCACAATGTACATCAACCATAACTTCTCCGGATGATTTTTCTAAATTTAAATCATTGGCATTAAAATGTTCAATAACTAACATTTCTTTACAACAGTCATCAATGTAAACTTTAAGTTGCGGCAATGAGTATTTCAATCGAAGCTACAAGTAATATAAGATGTAAGTTTTCATAAAATTTTGTTTTTTTATGAATTTTACTTTTTCTAAATATTCATCGATGCATTGCTTCGCTTCAGTCACGGTTGTTAACAATGTATTTACTTTAAAAATTGTTACTTTCGGTGGTTTACAAAGCCACTGTAGTAGTTCGTCCAATTTTTGATTTTCAACCTAAAAATTCGCGCAATTAATAGATACCAAACTCAAGAAATTAAAATAACTCGTCGCACATTTGTCACAATCGCATTGCTTCCACTTCTAATTAGCAGATCTTGATTGAAATCATCACTGAACGGTGAATTAGGAAATGGCATTTTATCACATATCATTTAATTGGGTTGTAATCAGTTGTAATTGATGTATTTCGTATTAAAATGAAAGATTTAACAACCTTAACAACGTGTAAAATGTAAACTACCTTCCACTGTTGGTAATGGGATGACTCTCATACCTTCTAATGTTGCCAGCAGTGCGAATCTGAAACATACGTCTAAAATTAGTCATAAATTTACACAATTACAAAAATAGTTGCAGTATGCTTTGTAGTAAATTACAATTTTGTGCATAACAACAAAGAAATATTATTTTTATCAATTTCTAAGTCGCAAGTTTTATGTTATTACGGTGTAATATTAATATTTATGAAGAAATTATTAGACATACGTTGTAAAAGTTCTTATTAGATTAAAGAGTATAAGTAATTCGTTAAACAAGCAACGTTGACAAACTTATTATCTCAGGTAAGTGCACATTATTAATTAGAATATAGATGAATGCATTGTGTTAATTTAATAGACGTATAGGTGAAAAAGTTTGTCACTGTAAAATAAGGTGAATTGTATTGATGATTTAAATGATATTGCCAACTACACCCGTTGCATGAGTCAGATGGAATTGCTTTATCTGAGAAAAAATAATGTAGTATTTATTAATCAAACGTTACACCCTGATAATTATCAAGCAAAAATAATCGTGTCATCAGGCAAGAAAGAAGTAGAATAAAGTAAATGCATTTTACAACCTAACCCCACTTTTGTTGTAATAGTAAAGTGGCAACATGCATTCACGTGACGTGTCCGCGTCCAATCAACGCGAGTTTAATCCGAGACGTGGCAGAGCTACGATTCTTTCCACGTCCGCCATATTGACATACGACAAGTTTTGGGAGGTTGCTGAATGTGGTAGCATTTTTTTTCATTAAAGTGTAGCATATTTTTTATATAGAAAAAGTAAGTAAATTTGCTAAAATCTAACACATTTGTTAACGGACAATGCAGGGCATTTGCTTGTACAACGAATAATTACGTATTTGGCAGTGTTTTTGTGACATACTATAAGGGAGTTGGTTTTTTTGAAACGAATGATGACAACGTCAAGTCGGCATTTAATTTTCATTAAAACTAAAACGCATTTTGTAGGAAATTTGCAAGAATTCCATCAATAGTTGAATTAGTACTATAATTTAGATGTAAATGTTGTGTTGTGCATTGTAGTTATGTGGCATTAAATTAAATCAATATGCCGATGATGGTGATGTTGATGAAGAATTTTTTTTGTACACGACGTTTTATAATTAGATCTGCAAATGTTTGTATGTTAAATGCGCTTTGTTTGTATTGTAGGTTACATTTAGAAGAAGTTCGCCATGGGGAATATGTTTGCAAATTTATTTAAAGGCCTTTTTGGCAAAAAGGAAATGAGAATATTGATGGTAGGATTAGATGCTGCTGGTAAAACGACAATTTTATACAAACTTAAATTAGGCGAAATTGTAACTACAATTCCTACTATTGGTAAGCAACATCACTGCAAAAACCCGCTCATAATATATTCATTACATACATTACGTGTTTTTTGTAGGATTTAATGTTGAAACTGTAGAATATAAGAACATAAGCTTTACAGTATGGGATGTAGGCGGTCAAGATAAAATTAGGCCCCTATGGAGACATTATTTCCAAAATACGCAGGTTTGTATTTTTGTGTCTTTGCTGTTTTCTTTCGCTTAGATCATTACGACTATCAAACAGTTGATGACGTTGAAACTACATTTTTACTCTTGAGATGATTAAAATGTTTTTTTTTTATATTACTATATCAACGTTTTTTAATGCAATTTTCCATGTGTAATCATTTATTGATTGATAACGGCTTTTTATCGTAATGTGCATTGTCAAAAAATCATTAAAAACATTTTCTTTTCTACCCGATAATGTTTAATGATAATATTTTCTTTGTCACGTAAATTTCATTTTTGTGTTTGATGAACATTTTCAACATATTTATTGTGCAATCATGCAAAATGTATTCAACAATGCTCAAAGATCGTCATTGTTGAACGTTGCTTTTTTATTTTATATTCAATTAGACTCACGTAATTAGTTTGTGGCTTTCAAAGGGATTATTTTCTTTTTGTACTAATTCAGGCAGAGGATAATACAAGCTGTATGATTATTTTCATGTTTTTTTTTTAAATTTTGTATTTAAAATAGTGTTTTTTTTTTATTAATTACCTAATTGAAAGCTTATATAATTATTGCATGATTTCAATCTATTGTTTGTATTAAAAACGAACTAAATCATTGGGAGGGTTTTAAATTTATGAAACAACCTGCATGAATCGCATTATTTTAATTGGGTGAGAACTAAAGTCAATAAACTGATAAAAAAATGTTCCATACAAACTTGCATATTTGAATGGAAATTAATTGAGGAATAGAAACGTTATGATTTTGGCTTTATCCGAAATACTAATAATAATATTAGTTCAAGTTGAATGAGTAAAACAGTGCTGTTATTAAAGCATTTCATTTTTTAAGATAATACATGATTGGATCGTATCTGAAGTACTGTGCAAATGTTATTCTAACTGAATGCTAATTTTCACATCATACAGTATTTAATTTCAGCAAATTATTATTGAGGGATGATGTATTGATGATGATTTAAATTTTTTTATTACAGTCAATTACTGTGTCATACGTAACAATTCTTAAATTGATTGATTGACTGTTACATTTTATCAAAAATATTTCATATTGATTTTCGTATTTAACAAGGGAGGTTATATAACAATTTAAAAATATATTGATAAAATGTTAGACTGATAGTTTTGCAATACTACTCTTAGTGATATTTGATAAATTTTTGAAATGTAGGAAAGTGATCTAAATATAGTGGAATTTCATATACGTGGTATACCAAACCACACATTTCTCATAATCTATTCAATTCAGGAGTGTTATGTAGTGGAATTCTTTAATATTTAAGAGTTTGCGTACGTTATTTGTGAATTTTCCACATTGAGGTACTTTTTTTACTAGCTACGGCGATACAGTAACTTGTAAATGGTTGATACCGAAACTGCGTTAGCTATTAAAAAGAACTAGCTTTTCAATGTGGAAAATTACAAATAACGTACGTAAACTCTCAAATATTTCTCATATGAAGTAATGAAAATATGCAGAAAAACAATTCATATCGTACTTCAATGGAATGTTAAAATATATTAAATACTCTTTGAGTACATTGCTGAAAATAGTTCTATTTTGGAGTAAATTATTTGCTATGTTAATTTTCTTGCATTTCTTAAGCAATTTTGAACAAAATTCTTATTTCGGTAGCAAGATAAGACAATAATTTAAAGATTATTCTAAAAAAATACAGCTAAAGTGCGGAGATTCGTATAAAATTATAAATTTTACGATTAATCTGAAAATAGTCAATATTTGTTGATTTGGCGTAAAATTCATATATTTTGTAGCAAGATAAGGCAACAATTTAAACATTTCTAGTGAATATATCACCTGCTGACAAGATAATAATAAAATAGACAAGTTCAAGTTTCAATATGCAAGAGAAAATCGAAAATATCAGCGAGAACAGCACACATTCCTTAAATGCATTCGGAACATAACTGTGAAGTGACGCTATTCTTTCAAGTGTATTCTTTTATCCATTAAAATTATATCGAACATAAAACTTTGCAGCAAAAAATATGTATTGTTAAAAATCAGAAAAATACAAATTTCGAGTTGTAACTATTCTTACCGGAAGTCTATATCTAGGAAAAAATGCGGAAATTGAAAAAAATGTCGTATACTGAGATTGTTCTATTATACTCTTGCTAATGTTATAATTTGGTTGAACTATATAGGAATAATCTTACGTAATTTCTCGTACCTTATTTAAAACCATACTGAGATACGATCTAATCTCATACTCACACCCACGCAATAGCTTGCGATCCTATTTTCACTTGATATTTTATTTCGGAGAAAAAGTAAGTACGCATTTGAATTAAAGTACGCTGAAATCTTCTTCTATATTCCATTGTATAATAGCCATCTCTTAAATCAAAATAATGATGGAGATTCATGCTAAGCCCCACTGTGAATAAAAATGAACATTTTTCTTCTAAAAAATAATCGATTTCAAGTCTGGCATAATAAAACTAAAGTATTTGATAAGATTTTATGATTTAGTGCACATGATATGTGTAGAAGGAAAAATTTTATTCACATTAATAAATGTGTGTTATTAAAAATCTTTATTGTTGATAACAATAACTGTGCTGTTACGATATTTAACCGTATATATCAAATGAGTGAATAAAATAAAATAAATGGGTTGCCATTTTACGACAAATGGTACACTCGCCTACAGCTAATTGTTTAGTATAATATGTGAATCGAATATAATTGGATTTTTCACATTCTCCAGGGCCTAATTTTCGTAGTCGACAGCAATGACAGAGAACGTATTGGTGAAGCAAAAGACGAACTGATGCGAATGCTGGCTGAGGACGAGCTTCGAGATGCTGTATTACTCATCTTTGCAAACAAACAGGACCTGCCAAATGCAATGAACGCCGCGGAAATTACAGATAAGCTCGGTTTACATTCGCTACGAAACCGCAACTGGTACATACAGGCAACGTGCGCGACCAGCGGTGATGGTCTTTATGAAGGCTTAGACTGGCTGTCTAATCAACTTAAGAATGCCAATCGTTAAGTGCAAGTGATTAAAAAAATAATAATACATTTTTTTCTTTCATTATTTTTTTTATTATTATTAATTATTAAAGAAAAAGAAGAATGAGAAAAAAAAAGAATTAATTCAAAACGATTAATTTTTTTAATAATTATAATTATTATGTACTGGGTGGACTATAAACAACAAATCAGTGTTATTATATTTACCGTATGTTGCAGTTTTTCTTCTACTGCTGTAATATTTAAGTTTCTGTATCGTAAACGACGAAAATCGTCGATTGCCGAATTGCTGGTCTTAAATGCAAACAAGCACAACGGTTTTCGTCCGTTTAGTTTTAATATGGTATGACTTTCAAACATGCTGTAGATAGATAATAATCTCTGATGAAGAAAAACAAGGAAAAAATTTATATACAACAATACATTTTGGAAATTTAATTTCATAATGTTTTTTTAGTTATTCGTGTACTTTTTTTTATTATCAAATACGAAAGAAAAAACAGCACTATTTAGTATAAATTGTGAGATTAATTTTGTTTTTAGTTACATTATTCTTTTTTTTGATAAACTAGTTTACTGCTATGTAAATTTTAAATGAAAATTCTTAGAATAAATTTATTGAAAACATATTTTTTGTTTTGTTATTATTCATTTTCTCCGTGTTGCGTTTTATTATTTTATTCCAAAGTTTAGTAGTAGAGTACTAGTTTATCAAAAATCATCCATTTCTCTTTTTTTTGTTTGTAGCATATGGTGGCTTTTAAAGAACAACAACAAAATGAAAATTTACGGCCCAGAAAACGAAAAAAATACATTGTTTTAGTTTAGTTTCATTCATAATTGTAAACTTATCACTCACGTCTATTTAAAAAATACTGTATAAGGTTAAACAAAAAATGTTTTTAAAAATGCGTCGAAGCACTTGTTCTAATTTCTATTTTGTTGTGGTATAAGGTTTCTATTTTGAATGAGAAAAATCATTTTTTAGTGTTTAATAATTGGTTAAGTATTTGAGAAAAAAAAACGAGACACATTTGTATATTGGCTTCTCTCCTTATTAATGAACAATTCTAAGTAAAACAAAAAAAAAATGAAAACACGAAATACATTCCTCATTGTCGCCTGTATTTATCAAAAAAAAAATAAAACAAATTATCGTAATTTAACTTATTTGTGTATAATTAAATAAAATGAAAAGAAAAAGTTTAAATAAATTTTAATCAATCTACAACATTTTATTTATTTTATTCAACTTATACATTTTTAAATTTTGTGGTAAGTAACATCTTGTATGCAATACATCAACTTTGATGTGAATTGTGTTGCATACGATAAAAATCCACATTGCGCTGTGTAAATTTCCGTATTGTTGATTGTGTTGGAGTAATTTGAACGAAAAACGCTTTACTTAACTGTTATTTAACAATCTGTCAATTTCGAAAAACGATTTCCGTGTTTTCTACTACTACTAATAAAATTAGTAACAATTATAAAATGATTTATGTAGTATTAATTAAAACGCTAACTTAATACATTGTAATTTTTTATTATGATTAATGTAGTTTTTAGTAATATTTTTAGAATTGATTAATTGCCGCCTATTATTTAACAAAACACATTTTCTGCTTTAAGTTATATATAAATAACAATCATTTTAAAAAGATTATAGACTAAATTCGAAATGATGAAATACGAATATAATTTACGCCGCACAGAAATCCAATTGATATAGTAGGAAAAAAGAGAAAATGAGACCTTTTTTAGCTTCGTTTGACTTGGCGCGGATGAAATAAGCCTTGTTGTGTAATTGCTAAATCAAACGCGTATTTCAACAGAAAAATAACTTATTTGCTTTTTATAAATCTAAACGTAGCGCATTTTTTGCCACACTCGTTCGTTTTATTTTTTGGGAATTTAATTGTCGTAGAATACTGAGATAAATAATTCATCAGTGAATAAATATTTAATCAACGTTAACCGACGACAAACTGAAACTGTTCTAAAATCAACAAGGTGTGAAACGGCATTGACACATACAATATTTATTAACTTTTATTGCTAAATTTTATAAATTCACTTTGATCAGATTTTCTAAGCTTGAATTTCAATCCTAGAATGTTCAAGCAGAATTAGAGTGATATTTGTTCTAGAAATACAATATTTGTCTATTATTATTTGCAAATTGACTAATTTTTATACATTACTACTATATTAAATTCTAGTTTAATCAGAATTAATTATAAATCATTATAGATCAATGTGCTTTTTAAAAAATCGGCATCTCGTTTGAGATCGAAAGATAAATCGAATAAAAGTTACGATGTTCAAAGAACTAAGAAAATATGAATTATTTATTATAAAAGAATGTTGAATAATCAACTTCAGGAGTTATCAAGGAAATGCTTTTTAAACATTGAAACAAAAAAATCTTTTCATTCATAACAATTTCTATGTTTGATTTGAACGTTTTGGTAATGATGATGGACCATTCTATTATAGTCACCTTTAAAATAAACAATCTGGATTTTTAGCAAGTAAAAATACATTGTTAAAATAATTCATTTTAGTGACAAGATAACATGAACTTATATTAGTTCCTGTTATCGTTTTACTTCCGTTCGTCACCAAAATGTTGTACTAAACGGAAACTGGTACTATTTCTTAATAACTTCTGAAATAAATGATTATATTAGTTGGTTCAAAATATTAGTGCTAGTTAGTAATTCTATATTTAAACAAAAACTTCTGTTGACTAAATATCGAAATCTAAAGTGCCGTCTTTAAAATATATAATTTAAAGTACCTTGTTCACTAATTCTTCCCAACGGTATAATTTTTCTTCGACAAAAATTAATCCTTGATTGCGGGCTTATTCCTGTTTGGTTCTTCTTAAACCATTCTTGATATTGTCGCTCACTAATTTTGTTCCAAAGCCAAAAAAATGTTTGAGGTTAGAAACAGATAGCTTACTGATTAGATTCTTACTGAGTAGTTATGGTGTATTTTTCTATGCATATTATAATCCATGAAAAAGTGAAAAAGATTAAACTAAGCCGTAACATATTGAACCAAAATATACACTCAAACTATAAATGAACAAAATCAAAACAATTTTTTCGTAGGATTGAAAATAGTAACAAAATACAAGAAAATTGGGTTGCCAACATGAAAGTAATAAAAGACAAATCTTGAATACTTATTTAATTATATAATATACAAACAATAAAGGTGAATTATGCCTTTTGCTGAGGTAAATAATTTAAATAAGTTCTTGCTAATGTAGCAGCATCAGCTATAAATAAATGCGTATGTTTCTTAAGTTTTAGGTTGGCAGTACTATAATTTGAGATAATTTGACACAGTATGAAAATAAATTGATTTTTGACAATTCTAAGTAAACTTATTTGATTTTTGATTATTTTGTGAAATAGTGCTTGAAATGGTAAAATCCCTTTTGTATTCAATTGCCAAGACTCTAATCCAGGTTGCTAGGTGAGTGCTTTACGATTTATTTTCAAATTTTGCGATTAAATGTATGGTTATTCTGTAATTATCATATACTTTGAATATTAGTATCTAAGAAGGCTATTGTTAACTTAAAATGCGCCGGATCTTTTAGAATTCCTGCCAAAAAGATAATAGACTATAGTAAATAAAAACAAAGAACATTTTTTAGAAGGAACCTACATTACAACAATTTGTAAGTTTTGTGCCATAAGAGAACAATGCAGAAAGCTTATAATTTTTATACGATACCATAGAAAGGCTGTTTAGTTAGAGAGCACAAAGTTGGAGCTCTTTTCTGCTAGGGACCATTCAATTCACATCTTTACCAAAAACTTTGTGTCTATAATAAGAATTAAGAATCTACTACTATTTTATAATATGAAATTTATTTTAGAGACTGAAATTCTTTTAAGAGATCAGAATCTTGATGCAAAATGTGGAAAGTATTGTCTTAAATTTAAATTAAAAGCATGCAATTAAAATAAATTTGTAGTTTATTTAAAAAAACTGAACATAAACGTTTTTTGAAATAATAAATGAATACAATTATTTGTGGTTGAAGTCCAATTTAAATGGAGTGACAAAAAGACTACCTGTATGGCATTCTTGCGGTACGGAACTAACATGTTTTGACTGGTTAACTAGTTCTTGGTAGTCAACGTGTTAAATTCCTGATGAACAATTTCGGATATAAGACGACCGCGAGTGAGAGTAAAATACCTATGCCTCTATACAAACATTGGTATTTTGTGCTCGCCTGTATATAAACCGTATAAATAAATATACATTAGAATAGGTATAACTAGATTCTAATTTTTTTTCTGCATTAATTTGAAAAAATGATTAGACATTGCTAATAAATTACAAATTATTATGTTTATTGTATAATAATAAGCTGCTTATTTATAATTTGAATTAATTGAAAAGTATTAAAGAACATAAAAATCACATAAATCTCAATTCAAATTATAATTACAAAAAGAAACATGCAAAAATAAAAACAAACAAACAAAAAATGTATGCATATTAGCGAACATTTATAAATAAATCTGATATAATAGCAATAAGTAGCGTATTTATTAAAATGAATAGAGAATATAAATTCGCAATAACGAAAGCAGCAGCAGCAAAGTAACATACGAAAAAAAAACACTACAACGACTAACACCAACAACAACAACACAAATAGAATTTAATAAAATAAAATATGATAAGTAAATCGAAACACGAAGCAGAAATTAAAGTGATGGAATTGTAATAAAATACAAAAAGTGGAAAATGAATAATGCATAAATTACAAAGTCGACATGCACTGATTTTAATCTCATTTTAACATTACTTGTCACGTTCACAAAACACTTCTTTTCTTCGTTCCATCTTTTACTCACAATGACGTCTCCTCCACATTATGCCTCCTCGCTCAAATAATAGACGAGAGAATTTTATAATACGCACCAAATTCAAATAAAAATCAAGTAAATACCAAACTAGTTTTGAAACAAATTGTCATCTATATTGTGTACATAAAAAGACACACAATATTTAAATTACACAAAAAACTTATTATCTAGATATACGTTACATTTTAAATCATTATTGAGGCAATTAATTATTAATTAATACCATTACAAATTATGTAATAACCAATCAATAACAGTAATTTGTTATGATTACATTTTTGCTTGTAAATGTTTATCACTACGTAACGTTTTATCCATCAATTATTTGCTGTTGATTTTAGAGAATACACACTAATATTTTCCTAATTTTTTGTCTGAAATTATTCATGAACGAGCTTTTCACATAACATTGCTGAAAAGTAGTTGGTAGAACTTAACTAGATGTGCCCATTTTGACAATATTGAGTTTCACAACACCTTACAAAATTGAATATTTGTCCAAAGTATTTACATATTTAGTATTTACATCAACATTTTTTAAATAATATAGCACTTCCTGACTTCAAATTATCGTTGAGCTAATTAACAAAATTTACTACGATATACGTTTAGTTTTGTTCGCTGTGTATAAATATGTAACAAGCAATTAAAATTATCTATCAATAGGTAAATTGAATAAACATCAACTCGTTTGCGCTGTGCTGTTTGTTTTTATCTTTCGAATCTCGAAGCTTCCTTTCATTGATGAGTAGTAAATTTATGAATGTAGGTGCGCATAAGTGTACATATCTATATAAGATTTTTTTACTGCGCCTATACCAGATATTTTATGTACTCGTTGTTGAGTTAATTAATTAATAAATTTACAAGCAAGCACACTACCTATGCATTTTTACCTACAACACGGCTAATTATGCAACAGCAAATTGAAATCAATATCGTGAATAGTAGTGCAATGTGAACGATTTTATGTCGCATATAAATCACATTCCCAATTGCCATTAATTATAAGTTATGTAAAGAGATTTTGTGTTTTGTACCACTTCCTCACCAACGCTATCAAAATCACAGTTTGCTGAAAATAGACTAGGCTCTTGCGAGAAAGGTTGGAAGGCGACAGCGTTATTTCACGATCTCAACGAACTTTTCGGCGAAGGAACAATCAGTAATAGTCAAGTTGAAAGATGGTTCAAGAAATCTTGCAGATGAAGAAGGAAGAGGTTAGCCATCGGATTTCGACGATCAGGCACACCTTTCTCAAAGTGGTAGAGCATAATATGGTCAATATGAGGATGATTTTCGGTACGCTGTTTTGTTCCTGAAAGAAAGAAGATTACCTTTATGAAAAAATAAGAAACAAAGCGCCAATTTTTGTAAGAAAACAATGGCGCGAAGAAAAATCGCAATAATTATGTACCAACCCAATATTTAAATAATTTGCTAGTAAGTATAGCTTCTGAAACATAAATTTCGACAGTTTTGTCATGTAACCTTTTGTTTTATAGATTTTATGGTGCATATAAATCCCATTCCCAATTGCCATTAATTACAACTTATGTAAAGAGATTTTGCGTTGGACACCACTTCCTCAACACCAACCACCACCACGAAATAAAGCCGGTGCGGAATTTTTTCTACGTATACTGCATATGTGTATGCGTGGGTGGTGTGCGGCACTTTTTTTCTACACCAAACATATTTTCCACATCGCGTCGTCCGTATATACGATAATTTATTCCTTGCATTGGCGCGCTCTGTTGGTGTGTATGTGTGTTGGACCACATGTTGCCCGACAGCAAAAAAATTTAATACACGGGCGCGCTTCGCTTTGAACTTTGCCAAGGCGCGCAAAATGAAAGGGTGTTAATTCTACCGCGCGCGCGCCACCAAAAGCATTTATATATATAATACATACATACACGCATACAATAATCATTCCTCCTCCTATATCATTCATTTCATATATATTATATACAGGGTCATTGCCAAGTGTATTTAAAGTTTGAATAATTATTATTGTTTTTATTATCGCTATTGCGTAGATTCAAGTGAATGTGTTCGTTGAAGGCTAATTCAAAAACTTAATTAAAACAAATTTAGATATTAATTTAAATATTGGGTTAAATAAGAGATTTTTTTAAAAATGGAAAACACTTTAATTTTGTTCGATGACCCTTTGTCATCTTTGTGATGATGGTTTTGATTTAATTCTCATTAAGCTTAACAGGTCCACCTTAACCTTGTTTTTCAAACCAATTTCGGCATTGCCTTTCTTTAAGGGCTTCATCCCCATACACGTTACATAACTTTTTGGCGACTTGCACTGCGTTCCTTTACAGAAGTCATAAAGCAAAATATAGCGAAATGTTCGTTTTTGCACTCCATATTAATGTTGAGGTAAAACAACACTTTGCGAAAATATCTACGCAATAAAGCTAGGTTAGGATGACATTTCCGGATATTGTAAAAATGGGAATAAAAAGCATCTATAACTGGAATCGGAAGTTGTCTACAAAGAAAGTAATAAAATTGATCAAAAAACTATTCTGTTAAGTCACAATTAGAAATATTTTCTAAAAAAAATGTTATGATTGTCAAGTCTCGATCGATTAAGAACGTGTATCATTTTGAAAACGCGATGAATATTTTTCTAACAACACTGTGTATTATTGATTAGGTAAATTGACTTAACTAATATTAATGGTTTGGAGGGATTGTGTGAGGCTACCTGACTCACTCACCCACAAAGACAGTCTGTGTTTAATATAAAATACTGTTCATACTTACATACAAAAAGCGCGGCGGTGATTAATCATCCTTTCACGTTCAAGAAGGATTATTATTATTTCGATTATTGTATTAACAAAGCGTGTCTGATCGGGCTATTATTGAGCTATTTTAAAATGTGACTAATATTGAAATTTTAGATATACGTTGTACTACGATACATTTTATTGAAGAAGAAGAAGAAGCAATTCAAGTCAAATAAATGTGGGTATATTACTATACTCATACATAGATGAATGTCTGTGGGCATAATAAAAATCAAAACGAAAATAATGATTTTACGCACGTAGCGAGACGAGCGTGTAGGTTTTATACATTAAATAATTATTTTAATTAAACGCTTTGTTAATAATTTCATGTTAGTGGTCAAATGTAATATCTACTAATAGGTACTACTAATATTTTTAATAATCAACATTGTCAATTAAATGTAAATTTTACTTTTAGGTTCACCGTCATTGGTTTTTAAATTGTTTATTTTCATTTTTTTAATTATTCGCACTTTTTTTTTTGATTAATACTTTGATATTGGCGTTAGCCAGTTTATTGAAATTACAAACAGTATCAAAATTTTGTTTCTTATGAAATTATGATGTAAGAATGCGTTATAATTTCTTTATAAAATGTTTAAATATATTGATAAATATAAATGTCTGCAATTTACTTACGTTTTCTACAAGATCTGTTAAACTGCTTTATAGACGTAATATTTCTTAGTGCTTAGGTGATTAATACGTATTTATTCAACAGTTTTCTTGTTTAATTTTGCAAGATTTGGTAGCTTGCTTCAAGATCTGTTGATGAGCCCTACAGACTTAATATTTTTTAGTATTTTGTTGATTAATATAACTATTTATTGAAAGGTTCTTATAATGATTGGAATCAATATGAAGAACAATAAATGTGGTCGTAACTTAAAAATTTTTGACTAATTTGTACCTACGAGTAATTTGTAGCATCATATTTATTTTGCATTTAAGATCATTACAATTTTGTTTGCCGACACAGGAGTGAATATACAATAGTAATGTAGAAAAGATACTATTCACAGATCCAAGTGTTCGTGAATGCCTTGTTTGTTGAATTTAAAAATTAGTATAATTTTATTGAACAAAATACGTTTTTTGAGAATTTTTAACTAATTTTGCATGTTTCATAAACAATTTCTGTTAATTCATTTCCTGATTAAATATTTTCAGAAAATAATTTATAAATAAAATTATTGGAATTCTTTTAATTCCATTTTATTTGCCAAATTGTCAATTAATACGCGTTAATTATTTAAATTAATTTCTTAGCAATAAAATAAGTCTTAATAAGGAATGAATTTTTGGTGATTCTCATTCTTACTTTTCTAAATTTTCAAACAAAAAAGATTTATAAATTTAATTTGCAGTATTAATATTAATATTCTGTGAATAAAATTATCTAATTTGTCAAAATCTGCAATATTTCAAACTACCTAGTTAATTGTTAATCACTAACTATGAGCATGTATTAAAAGCGTTGCCTTTATTTGTACGGGACTTTGATTTTAAAATAATTATTGTTTTACGACCAATAAATTAACTATCCAATACACAACATATTAATTACTTATACAATTTTACATCAAGGAAATATTTTTACTAAGCAATTAGAAAATTAATGTTTTGGAAAGTAATTGCACAATATATATATATAATATTTTTTTGCACAAATTCTATATACATAAATAAAATAAACGGCATTTTCCTAATCTGCATTACAAAATGAAATGTTCATTAAATGACTCACACATTCTATATTCCACTAATTAACTTAATCATTCATTTTTACATGTTTCATAAAAATTTTATACGAATTTCAGACAATGTAACTGCCTATCTTAAAAAATATTGACCTATATCCACTTACAATGCTATTTATCATGTATGCTATCCAAAAATAATTGTATGCAACTCATGATAGTCTATAAGTATATTTTATTTATTAATTTTCTTAATCTGCATTACAAAATGAAATTTTTATTAAATAATTCACACATTCTATATTCTACTACTTAAATAATTATTAATTTTTACATGTTTCATAAAAATTTTATACGAATTTCAGACAATGTATGTACCTATCTTAAAAAATATTGACTTTCATCAACTTACAATGCTATTTATCATGTATGCTACCCAAAAATAATTGTATGCAACTCATGATAGTCTATAAGTATATTTTCTTTATTAATTTTCCAAATCTGCATTACAAAATTAAATTTTCATTAAATAATTCACACATTCTATATTCTACTAATTAATTAATCATTCATTTTTACATGTTTCATAAAAATTTTGTACAAATTTCAGACATTGTAAGTACCTATCTTAAAAATATTGACTTATATTAACTTACAATGTTATTTATCAAGTATGCTACCCAAAAATAATTGTAAGCAACTCATAATACTCTATAAGTATATTTTATTCATTTTCCTAATCTGCATTACAAAATTAAATTTTCATTAAATGACTCACAGATTTTATATATTCCACTAATTAATTAATCATTGCCGTGATTGTACATA